>AWOL01S0134675.1:14021-24021 GCA_000715115.1 Nicotiana otophora
GACAATAAATTTGAAACAAATGTTAGTAACAAGCTTCAAGATTCAACTTCTATGAATGTGAAGAATTTAGAGGACGAGGAAGGTTGGACTACTGTGTCTAATGGCAGGGGAAAGAAGAAAGGCAAAACCAACAATAACAATGTTCATCCCACCATGATGTTAGCTGATAGTCAGAATGCACCAAAGAAGCTACAAAATGAGGGCACAGAAAGAAGTAAATCTTGGCTAGTTCAGAGGGCCAATCAAATCCAGATGGTTACTCAAGTGAAGGATCATACAAAGAACTCTCATGCTATCAACATTCATCAAGGCAGTTAAGATAATCACAAAAACAACAGAAGTCCGACTCAGTAAAGAATGACAAAACTGAAGAAATCAAAAAGAGCATACCAAGCAGAATTCAAAAAATGACGTTCACTTCTATGGAACTGAGTGTGTCGAGCAGATGAGATAGAGAAATACTGTGGTGAACAAAGCAGGAAGCCAACCCAAACAAGGAGTATCCAGAAAAATCAAAATCTCCAAGAAGAATAGTTTTGTTGAAATAATAAAATATCCTGGTGAAAGGGAGACAAAAAGTAAGAAAAGGAGATTTAATAGTGATGATGCTGAGGAAGATAAAGTCAAGCTCATAGATCAAGATCAAGGATTAGATCTCAGAGAGAGTGTAGAAGGTCAGAAGATGTTGAATCTTTAAATAGGGAAGCTTTCTAAACCTCCAGATCCGGAGATACATCCCAACATAAAAGAAGAGATAAAGAAGGGAAAGGATCAGACTAACGGTGAAAATCCTATTCATCTCCCTAACATTATAACAAATTTTGCCATGGAAGTCGATATAAGGAACGAGACCCACAAATCAGAGGAAGAAGACATAGAGAAGGTAAACGATGATTATTCTCATTACGAGACATAATCTGAGGAAGAAGTTGAGGAAACTCAACTCCAACCTAGGAAGGAGTCTATCTCAAATAGTGAATTAGAAAATTCAAAAGGTGGGCATACTACATTGCATGAAGATGTGGATATGGAACTAAGTCAAGACCAATATACTTTAGCAAACAACAACAATCTATCCCTAAGAGGGCTCTACACTGAAAAATAGAGGGCCCAATACTATGAAGAACAATGCCAACAGAGAGAAAACAAAGCTCTATTACCTTTTGTCTTCAATGATTAATACAAACTCTTGGAATATAAGGAGCGTTAACTTCCAAAGTGCTTTTGATCGACTCAATACTCTTAAAAATCAATACAATGTTAGTTTTATTGGACTGCAAGAACCTTTTGTGAATGCAGACCAAATAGAAAGATACATGAGATAAATTGGGATGCA
Source organism: Nicotiana otophora (assembly GCA_000715115.1). Taxonomy (NCBI): domain Eukaryota; kingdom Viridiplantae; phylum Streptophyta; class Magnoliopsida; order Solanales; family Solanaceae; genus Nicotiana; species Nicotiana otophora. The sequence goes on from AWOL01S0134675.1 coordinate 15,358, forward strand.
CGCTTATCACTCAAATGTTAATAACAAAATATGACTTTTTTGGTCCAATGATTTTGAAGTTGACATACTGACTGACTCTAAGCAACAAGTCACTTGCAGACTACATCACATAATCTCTACTATAGTGCTTCATATTACAACTATTTATGCCAAATGCAGAACTTCGCTGAGAAAAGATTTATGGGGTGAGATAAATGTTACGTCTAATGTCGTGAGAGGTCCCTGGGCTATCATGGGAGATTTTAATGTTATAGCTGATCCTGAAGAGAAAAATGGAGGAACACCCTATAAAATATATAAAACTTTTGATTTTATTTCTTGTATGAGAGATTGTGGTATACAAGATATTGTCTTTACTGGAAACATTTTTACATGGTGTAATAATAGAGGTGCCCCTAATACTATTTGGAAGAGGCTGGACAGGTTTCTGTATAATTGTGAATGGTTTGATCAGTATAGCAGAACCACTGTCACTCATTTGGCAAGGGCTTGTTCTGACCATACCCCACTACTCATCCAATTTGGTAACGACAATGAGAGCAATATTAAGTACTTTAAGTTTCTAAACTTCTGGACTGAACATGCTTGACGAGCGCAAAATACACACTTAAATTGTGCTCGCTAGTCAAAGATAGTATAATATAATATCGTATCCACATGGATTGGATTTAAGCAGTATTCTCATAGTTTCTAGCTTGATTGCTATCCAGGAGGATCAAAAATTAAGATTTATATAATTAATAATCTAAAATCTACATCTATTGACTAATGACAATCGCAACAAAGTTAAGCAAGGAAGTTATAAATGGGAGCAAATGGGGTTTTGATGGAATAAGTACAAGATAATTATCTGGGATTTAACTCTAGATAATTTACTTCTAATGTTCAAGTGAGTCTCTCGAATTCACTTAATTATCAGTACATATGTTTAGTAGAAACTCCTCTCTCGATTATATTTCAACCTCACAATATGAACCAATTTAAGCTCTCTCAAGATATGCAAGAATGCATAGTGGATCGGTCTTTAGGAAAACCTCTTTCGATTATTCTGCTAACTAGATTTGATCAATGATTCAACAAGCTTCTTTCGATTACTTAGAAGAATCTATGAACTCATCCAACAATATAATATAAATATATTAAAAGTTATGCCTCTTTCGATTACAAGAACAAGTGAATATAGATGAAATAATTAAATCTTCCAAAATATGATTCAAATACATAAAAATAGAGTTAAAATCCACAAACAATCATCAATACACCAAATCCATCAAAACCCAAAAGGATCTACTCCATAGACATAGAGAAGTTCTTCACAAATATAATTAAAGTATAGGAAAATATAGATTCAATCCAAACCCGGATCTTGAGTGAAGAAGGAATGATGAAATCCTTGTTCTTGTGTTCTTCCAACTCCTCCTTAGCCTCCTTGGCCTCCTTAGGTCGAAAATCTGTCCAAAAGTGCAGAAATGACATTGTTTCCGTATATTTAAGCTATCCCTAATAAACCCCGGACAAAAATACCCTTTTTAGCGGAAATGGGAAGATACTCTAAGAGTTTTATACTACCCCACCGCATGTCGTGCCGCGGCATGCGCCGCGCTTGTGGACAATTCCAGAGTACTTCACAATTCACATTTTGGGCATAAATTGCACTGTCGCCCTGCCCCATGCGACACAACAGTGTAAGGTTCTTATATTAATTCGTTTCTTTTCAGTTTTGACATCCGGACTTGGTACTCGACCCCCGAACGTGATCTCGGTTTAATCGTTTGGGCTTCTACTCAGACGTCAAAGCTTCAAATAGCTCGAATTTGCTCTATAACATCTAAATAATTCGAAATCACTCCTACACGGCATAAACATACACAATAAGTGTAAAACACTATTAATTAAAGCTCAACATAAGTAAAGTGCAATAAATTAGAGTGCAATAAGCGACTAAAATATGGGTTTCTAGCCTACCATCAACACCCCACACTTAAATCATTACTCGTCCTCGAGCAATCAAACTACACTTCACATAGATATGACCTTTTTAAATAACTTTCCTAACTCATCACACCAAGAATAATAGAATAGATTAAGTACAATACCGTAACATCCTCGCCTCAAGAGTTGACTCAACAACACCACATATTTTTTACAACCTGCTTTCTTACTCTAACACAGAGGTTAATGACATTATCTTTCCTTCATGAATCAAGTATTCTCACACAACAATAGAGAGTAGTTCCACACACAATAAAATTCAAGAACACATAGGAACTCAAGATAGAAAGAATTAACTCACTCTCAGAAATGAAATTCATGCACCACAAAGAATGTACCATAAGCTTGCCCGTAGTGTACTACTCTACTAATTGAGCTTATTCAGTCAAGGATCAAGTAGGACTTTGTTTGGTTATAATGTAGGCTACGGGATTGGTAGAATACATTTGGAGATATTTACTACACCTCCCTAAGTACTTTAATACATTCATTTGGCCGTTCACAATCCCACACTTTTGTCAAACTATAACTCCATACTTACATCAATATATGTCAACTCCCCACTTTTTTAAGCACACATACATCAAAAGTTACTACTATCAATGAATATTTGCACAATAATGCAACTATATTTTTTATTCAATTCACGTGGCTCTTATATATATATATATATATATTTTCAAAATAGTGCACCTTTCTCCTTATTTTATTAGTTCCACTAAAAAACCAACCAACACCCCACACTTTAACTTTTACAAAGTTCATAACAATTTCAAGTGCTCGCGAGAGGTAAAATGAGCAAGGTTTGTAATGTGGTTGCCAAAGAAACAGTATTACAGGCTCAAAGAGGTTAACTACGATACATAACAATTAGGTGGGTATAACATATAATTGGCTCAACAAAGAAATGCATATATCACTTCCAAGACTGAATAAAACTACTATTTTGCTTTGCAAACATACGGGGCAAGTTCTAGACATCAAATGCAATGTACAGAATACAAAAATCCTCACACACACATGACACATAACTCACGTAGGATCGGACTCATCAAGACACTCTAATCAAAGTAGTTAATCAAAGTTAAGATCATAGAATTTAAGGTGCTTATACAAGAGTAAAAAAAATTGAGCCTAAGCGTCACAACTAAAGCACTTACTATTCTCAAGGCATAATACAGTTAAGAGATATTGCTTTCATTTCAAATCACAGCACAAGGTTTCCTACTTCTAAAAATAATAACTACACCCGGTTCAAACAAAATGCTTGGAAAAGAAACGCGGCACAAAGAAAAACCAAGGGGGAATTATTATACTACCTAAAGAAAATAATACAATTTGTTTTTCGACTTTATCCCTCAAGAACCCTGTCGAATGACATCCATCGTCGGGAAAAATAAAATTTTTTAAAATTTTCAGTCAAATGAATTACAAAAACACACATAAACATTTATACATTCTATATATATATACATCCCCACCCCATACTTTTAATTTTGTCATGTCCCCATGACACACAAATAAAAAGAAAGAGGTAAGGACAATTTCCCTGAACATCTAGTCGGGGTTTGAGTCGAAGTTGGGCTCCATCCCTCGCACCCGAACTAGTGCACTCTTCTATGCAGATAGCTTCTTCTAAGCCTTCTTGGGGTATACCCCACAGTTATCTTTTTCACTCATTGTAGCCTTCTCTATCACACCCTTCACTTTCCATACAACACTAGCAACTAGCTTCTCCCTTTTTACTCCCGTTTCTATATCCATCTTAAAAGTCATAGTTTCCTCGCCCACTCTAAGCATGAGTTTTTTCTCATGTATATCTAATATTGGTCTACCCATTTCTAGGAATGGTCTTCCTAGGATGAGGGAGACCTCCTTGTTCTCTTTCATATTAACCACTATGAAATCCACAGGAAATACAAAGTTATCTACCCGAACTAAGACATCTTCAACTATTCCCATGGGTATTAGAGTCGTTTGGTCTGCCAGCTGCAAAGATATTTGTGCAGACCTTATCTTTGCAATCTCCTTATCTAGTTTCTGTAAATAGATATAGGTATTAAATTAATTGAGGCACCAGAATCACGTAAAGACTTATCAAAATTAGTAGTGCCTAAAGTGCAAGGTATGGTAAAACTCCCTGGATCTCCACACTTTTGTGGGAGTTTGTTTTGCAATATTGCATTGCAATTCTCTGTGAGCTTGACCACTGAGATCTCTTCTATTTTCCTCTTCTTTGTGAGGACCTGCTTCAAGAACTTGGCATAAGCTGGCATTTGTGAGAGCACTTCTATGAATGGTAGGTTTACATGAACTTATTTCAGCACATCTAGAAATCTCTCGAACTGCTTGTCCAGCTTTTATCTACTTAGCTTTTGGGAAAAGGCAGCACAGGCATATGCTTGCTCACCTCAGGTTCCTCCCTTTTCGAGCTCTCTTCCTTCTTCTTTTCGACACCACTTTTCAGCCGTTCCCAGTTTTCTTTTTCATGTCTCACATCCTTGTGGATTGGGTGAGATCTTTCAACACTTGCCCATTTCTCAAAGGTATAGTATTCACTGTTTCTTTAGGATTTCTTTTTGTATCAGCCGAGAGTGTTCCTGGGATTCTCTCAGACATTAGAGTAGCTAAGTACCCAACCTGTCTTTCCAGACTTCGAAAAGATGTACCCAATTTTTTGATAGTTACATCATGGGCATCAAGCCTCTCATCCGTCTTGATAATGAAGGTCTTCATAAGATCTTCCATGCTGGGTTGATTCGATTGTGGATATTGATACTGCTGCCTCTGCTANTGGGCATCAAGCCTCTCATCCGTCTTGATAATGAAGGTCTTCATAAGATCTTCCATGCTGGGTTGATTCGACTGTGGAGATTGATACTGCTACCTCTACTGATTTTGAAAACCTGGAGCTCATTGTTCCTGGAATCTGGGGTTATTTTGTTGCCATGCATTTGCAGTACCCCCAGGTGAACTCTATGAAAAACCGGGGTGCCTCTGACCCATTGCACAAAAATTATAGTTTCCTACAACATTCACGTCCTCAGTTGAGACTTGAAACTCATGAGTAGGGTATCCTCTTCCACATATATCACAAGCTGCATGGTGTACATTTTGCATCAAAGCTATAGTTTGCTTTCATATTTATTTAGCCATAACATCAAGCTGTACTTGCGCAGATGTAGTAGTATCAACTTGGTGAACACCAATTGATTTTCTTCTTTCCACACTATTAGAGGGCCACTGATTAGCATCTTCGGATAACTCATCAAGAATTGTAACTATCTCTTATGGAGTCTTCTTCATAAAGGGGCCTCCAATTGCATTGCTCAATGTTCTATGCAAGGTCGGTGTCAATCCATCCCAAAAATCCTATAGTTGCATCCAGAGTTCAATTCCGCTATGTTGACACCTCCTCATTATCTCCTTAAACCTCTCCCATGCTTCAACAACATTTTCATTCCCATTGCTTCGCATCATCTTTAAGTGAAAAAGGGAATGCTCTTAAATACACTACATCTTGTGACACCCCATTGTATTGAAAGGTGTTCATAATCTCCTCGAAGTCCATTAGACGCGTGTTTGGATCTTCGTTCATCTTCCCTTTTAAAACGCAACTATTTTGAATAGTTTGAAGCAAACCTTGCTTCAGCTCAAAATTATTGGCTGTATTTGGAGGTGGTCTAACACTTGAAAATCCTTGATTGTAGACTGGTCTAGCGTAGTCACCCAATGCTCTACCAACCCTTGGTACCGCATTCTTGAACTGGTCTTCAATCAAGGGTTGATTTATATTGAATCTTCGGCCCCTATTGTCTTCGACAGTTTCCTCAGCAGCTCTATGGGCTGCCTCAGCAGCTATCCTTGCAGATGCCTCTACCTCATTGTCATCGTTATTATCCATGTGTTCTTGGTTTGAAGGTTGGCCCAAGAACCTTACGGTAAACTCTTTCTCCTTTCTCAGTTGCCACATGTGTTTTTCTAATTCCGGGCTGTAGGGTATTACGTCTTTACAAGAAGATTGTGTCATACACTACGGACGTAACATGTTGCCCAACACATGGAGAAGAAACCCGTGAAGACGAAAATAAAAGTAAAAAAAAAATAAAAATAAAAATTCCTGAATTAGCACTGCAAACTATTTCAAATACTATTGATTGCCAATCTCCGGCAACGACGCCAAAATTTGACGAGCGCAAAACACACACTTAAATTGTGCTCGCTAGTCAAAGATAGTATAGTATAATATCGTATCCACAGGGATTGGATTTAAACAGTATTCTCATAGTTTGTATCTTGATTTCTATCCAGAAGGATCAACAGTTGAGATTTATATAATAAATAATCTAAAATCTACAGCTATTGACTAATGACAATCGCAATAAAGTTAAGCAAGGAAGTTATCAATGGGAGAAACTGGGGTTTTGGCGGAATAAGTGCAAGATAATTGTCTGGAATTTAACTCTAGATAATTCACTTCTAATGTTCAAGTGAGTCTCTCAAATTTACTTAATTATCAGTATAAATGTTTAGTAGAAACTCCTCTCTCGATTAAGTTTCAACCTCACAATATGAACCAATTTAAGCTTTGTGATGATATGCAAGAATGCATAGTGGATCGGTCTTTAGGAAAATCTCTTTCGATTATTCTCCTAACTAGATTTAATCAATGATTCAACTAGCCTCTTTCGATTACTTAGAAGAATCTATGAACTCAACCAACAATATAATGCAAAGATATCACAAGTTATGCCTCTTTCGATTACAAGAACAAGTAAATATAGATACAATAATTAAATCTTCCAAAAAACAATTCAAATATATAAAAATAGAGTTATAATCCACAAACAATCATCAATACACCAAATTCATCAAAACCCAAAAGGATCTACTCGATAGACATGGAGAAGTTCTTCACAAATGTAATTAAAGTATAGGAAAACATAGATTCAATCCAAACCCGGATCTTGAGTGAGGAAGGAATGATGAAATCCTTGTGCTTGTGTTCTTCCAACCCCTCCTTAGCCTCTTTGGCCTCCTTAGGTCAAAAATCTGTCCAAAAGTCCAGAAATGGTGTTTTTCCCGTGTATATAAGTTATCCTCAATAAATCCTGAATGAAAATACCCTTTTTAGTGAAAATGGGAAGATACTCTAAGATTTTTGTACTACCGCACCGCATGGGGCGCCGCAGCATGCGTCGCGCTTGTGGACAATTCCAAAGTACATCACAATTCACATTTTGGGCATAAATTGCACTGCCGCGGTGCCCATGCGGTGCGGCAGTGTAAGTTTCTTAGAGTAATTTGTTTCTTTCCAGTTTTGACATCAGACTTCATACTCGACCCCCGAACACGATCCCTGTTTAATCCCTTGGGCTTCTACTCAGACTTCAAAGCTCCAAATAACTTGAATTTGCTCAGTAACATCTAAATAACTCGGAATCACTCCTACACGGCATAAAAGACATAATAAATGCAAAATACTATTAATTAAAGCTCAACATGAGTAAAGTGTAGTAAATTAGAGTGTAATAAGCGACTAAAATACGGGTTTCTAGCCTACCATCAATGCTGAATTTCATGATATGGTCAAAAATATTTGGGAAGAGGAATATCTAAGAAACCTTATGTGGACCCTGCATCAGAAGATTAAGAAGGTCTACTAGATTAGGTTCTTGGTCAAGGGAAACTTATGGGGATATTTTTGAGGATCCTAAAAGACTGGAAAAAGACATTGATGTCCAAGAATAATTGTTGGTGGAAGACAATAATCAGGACAATCGAATCAATCTTAATAAAGCCAAGGCTGAATATACTCAATATCTGAAGTTTCAAGACAACATCCTGAGGCAGAAAGCTAGAGTAGACTGGCTGACCAATGGAGACTCTAATACTTCATATTTCCATGAGGTTATTAAATATATGAGAAGAAGGTTGAGCATCAATAAGATTCAGAATGAGTTTAACCAATGGGTGGAGGGCACTAAAGAAATATGTGAAGCTGTAATTAGATATTTCAAAGGCATGTTTTGCCAGACTCCTGAGTACAATGATTTTTATGATCTGGAAAGTGTTGCTTCTGTGGTGTCAACGGATAACAATGAGTTTTTAGAGAACATGCCCTCTGAAGAAGAGATGAAGGAGTGTATCTTCTCCATGGATCCTAATAGTGCTCCAAGTCCTGATGGTTACACATCGAAGTTCTTATAAGCCACTTGGACCTTTATAAGTTTCGATGTGACTAGAGCCATACAAGCTTTCTTTTGTGGAGCTAATATTCCTAAATACTTTACGCATACATGCATAGTGTGCTTCCCAAGGTCAATTCACCATAATACTTCACTGATATAAGACCTATAGTTTGTTTAATGTTATTAGCAAAATTGTTGCTAAACTATTGAGATCTAGACTAAATAAAGTGCTTCCTAATATTATCAGTAGGAACCAGAGTGGGTTTGTAAAAGGAAGGTCCATTACTGAAAATATCCTTTTAACTCAAGAGATTATTCAAGTCATTGGTAAGCCAAATACCAATGGTAATGTGGTTATGAAATTAGATATAGCCAAAGCCTATGATAGAGTTTCATTGCCATATTTATGTATTTTAATGAGGAAGATGAGGTTGTAGGAAAGGTGGATCGATATGGTCTTCAGGCCCATATCAATAAATTG
>AWOL01S0134677.1:0-14370 GCA_000715115.1 Nicotiana otophora
CTGCATACCAAGTGTGGTAAGCCAGAAGAACACCCTTTGCTGCCATCCTTTGAAGTTGGCTCCCAAACATTTCCCCGGTTTCTCTGCCGGTGGAACAACAGTCCGGCTTGACGAGGCTATCGTCGTTGCCGCAATAGTCGCAGAAGAATTTCCGTTATCAATTGCCATTTCTCACTGTAAATAACAGAAGAGTTCAACTAATGGCAAAATCAGAACAGTAAACAATACTGTTATTAACAAAAACAGTGTGTATAATAAATAAAACCGAAGTTTTTTATATACTGTTTCACAGAAAAATGATGAAGTTTTTATGTTCTTCAAATCATTTTATGAATTTCAATACACTGATGAAATTTTTTATATCTTCAAATCAGAATAGTAAAATTCAAAAGGAGTAGAAAACCACACAGATTTTAATCTCCACAAATAAAATACAGAATATAATAAATTAATTTTCTTAAGAATGTTATAATTCTATATTGTTGTAATAAATAATTAAACTTTCTGGAAAAATAAAACAGAAAGTTAGTAATACTTGTTTAACGAAATAAATTCTGAAAAAATAGTATAGGAATAAATCGAGCCCACTGAATACACAGTGTGTCCTTAAGAACATTATTTCCCTCAAGTACCCGAGGTGCTGGAATATATCCTCCCAGGATAGAACGATTTAACTCACCGGAGTGTTGGTACCAAAATGCCGGTGAACAGCGAGCCACTCGAAGGCTGCAAAACACACTGGAATTTTTTGTGCAGAAGAAGAAGAAGAAGAAGAAGAAGAAGAAGAAGCTCAGAAAATTTCGTAAGAAAAGATTATGGGATTCAAACTCTATTTATAGATATGCTGGCATTGTTTATGAAAAGGTTTGCAACCTTTCAGAAACAACCATGGCTATTGAAAAAGGGTTGTTTGAAATATTGCGAAAAATATGTATTTAAAATAATCTGGGAAAGAAAACGGACCTGACCGAACCGGGTCGCGGGTCATGGGTTATTCCGGATTGATTTTTTTCGTTAATTATTTAATTAATTAATTAAATAATTGAAAGAAATTTTGTCCAAAAAGATTAATCAATCAATCGATCTTTGACCAAATCCGAATCCGAATCCGAATCCGAATCTGAATCCGAAGCCAAAGCCGAAGCCGAAGACGAGTGAGCGACGACGACGACGGCGCGAGGCTTGCCTTCTTCTTAGCTCTTTAAGAGCTAGAAGAAGAGCAATTATATATATACCCATCAAAAGCCTTTTTCTTCCTCCGATATGGGACAATGTCCCTTTGCCAAGAGAAACTCAAATATTTTATTTTTTCTCCATTTCTCATTCACCCTCTTTAAGCTACACAAGCTTAAAATCCCAACAGTGTATACTCTGCATTTGCAATGTAAGCACAAAGAGATTATTATGCTTTAGAATTATAGACTGTTTGTCCAAACTACTAAAATCTTTTTATTTTGGAAAGTGTTTTTCGAAAAAGTATTTTTTGAAGAGAAGTAAACGTGTTTGGCTAATCAATTTGAAAAGAACTTTTTAACAATAATTTGTGTTTGACACAAAATGTGCTTTTGACTAGCAAACTAGACATGAAAAGATTTACTCAATTTTAATGTATTTCAAGTAGATACATAGCTTTAAATATTTATTATGAAAACACTAGTGAATTCTTCCAATCTGTCCGAGCCTTGATGGACAGATTTACCCGGTGCCTCTACTGGTTTGAGGTAACAGCTACCTCCTGCAATTAGTCGAGGTGTGCGCAAGTTGGTCCGGACACCACAATTATGAAAAATAATAGCGTACCAATTAGATAAAATAAGTAGGGATATTTCGGTATATGAAATGCTTTGGTAAGGGTATTTTCGTCTAGCGGAAAATCACAACAGCTTCTGCTCTTAAAATAGGCTTCTTCTTCTAGTTAGGAGTACTTAATTTTCTCGAGGGAGCTTGGGCAAACACCTCAACTCTCTAAAACTAGCACTTTTTTTTGTGAAAAGGGAACTTTTGGCCTCCGAGAAGCTTGGCCAAACAACTTATTAGTAATGTGCATAAAGAAGAAACGTGAAATTGCTTTTCTAGATGGAAAAAGAAAATAATTATGCGGATGTGCTTTAGAAGCTCTAGAAACTGCTATTATAATTTTAGAGAATGAATATAACCGAGAAAGGGTGTGAAGTTCCTTCAAGTGAAAATTCTAAATGCATGTAGTTTGTATTATTACACTGACCTGGTATGATTCAGCCTTAACCATTTGTTGTTCTCTTCATCACTGATTCTTGCCCGTCGAAATATGCGAAATGCATCTATCTAAAGTTGTTTTCTTCTTCATCCATCTCTAGTTACCTGTCGAAATATGCGGAATGCATCCATCTAAAGATGTATGTTTGCTATACCATTATAGAATGTGGATAACATAGCCAACCGTTTTAGAAAACAAGGAACCTAGTCCTGGGGGCCTGTTGTGTGATCAAGTATTTTGGTTTAAACAAAGGTTTTTGCCCTTTGGAGATCCCACCCCTCTCCCTTCCCAGCTGTGGGTAGAGGAGGTCGTCATGCTCCATTATCAGTTTAACTTTTTGTGTTCTTTGTTCACTTACAATTGCCAACCCCCCATCCCCGTTGGTCTTTGGTATTTATTTGCTTACATTTTTTAACAGTGAATTTGCCTCATCAAAAAAGGGTTTCAAATGCACTGCTGGAATAATGGCTTCTGAAGCAGTCTATCTTCTTCGGAGCTTCTATGAGCAAGGAAATCCGAATGGTATAGCTCTATCTCTATAACATTCTAATGCTAGTAAATGTTGTTTAACTATAGATACTACATATAGAAAGTGGATGACGACTGACAGACTCAAGCTGTTTCAGCCAGGGATTTATTTGCTTGCCTCGTTCATCGTGCTGATGTGACATTTTCGCAAGTAAATCAATGGATTTAGAAAATCTGATTAGAGTAACACTGGAATGAATTTAGAGCTTAATTGGCATGTGGTAGCTTTGTAGTAAGGTTGCTTCCTATTCCACTAATTTATCAAAGCTATCACAGATATTACTTTTCTAAGACAGAAGGTTTTTATCCCGATTTTGAACAGTAGAAGATTGGTCTAATTCTGGGCTGTCACCTGGCATATAAACAAAGTACAGTATCTGTACAATCAGTGCTCCTTCAATTCCACGATTGACGTGACTAGTGGGCCAAAAGAGAAAGCGTTCACACAGAAAGTGGGTCGACTAACAAAGAAATAAATAAGATTATTGTGCAAAATAATTACACTAATAACATGTTACATGTAGTATCAAACCAATTAAGAGATACTAATAAACTAGAAATCCCCTCAAGGTCCATAACGACCCCTAAAGAAAAGTTCCCTGAATTAAAAAAAAATTCGATTTTACAAATGAACTTATAGGAAAATAGAAGATCAACTTAAAACTAAATTAACTATCTCTAAAATAAATACAGCTTCCAACCAAGCTAGCACTATTAAAAATGATAAAGCCATAGAGCTTCACAATCTACAAAATAAACTAAGTACTATCGAAATCGAATAAAATACTTTAAAAGCAAAAGGAGATTCCCACGATAAATTAGCAAAAGCTTCTAAGGAAATTTCCGAAACAATTAATAAAATAAAATCCTTACTAACAGGAAAAGCAATCTCTACAATCAAAACTATTGACTCTGAAATCAATAGAATTACTCATGATACAAGACATTCTAACAAAAAGAATTACTATATTAGAGCATCCTTTCTAGATGTCCAATTCGAAGAAACATCTATCTAACTAGTTCGGGTCATAGTAGAACTCGAATTACAGAATGGAATATAGATGGATTGGCAGAAAGCCAAATCTATAAAAAACAAACTCCATGAAATAGGAATTGCAGTCACCACTTATAAAATTAAAAACGCATCAGAAAATATGCTGCAACGTTAATAGTTTCAGAATTTACTATTGTATTAAAAAATTGGTGGGATAATTATCTCTCCGAAGAAAATAAAGGTCAAATCCTAGGAGCCACTACAGTAGCAACTGTAGTAAAAACCGAAGGTAATATGCAAGTTGCGGAACAAGAAGTTAGAGAAGATGCTTCTACAACTTTAATCTAATGTATTGCTACACACTTTATTGGAGAACCAAAACTTTTCCAAGACAAGAGTTTAGAACTTCTTAACAATCTTAACTGCCCAAAATTACCAGATTTCAGGTGGTACAAAGATATATTTGTAGAAAAGGTAATGATTAGAGAAGACTACGGTAATGCTTTCTGGAAAGAAAGATTTATCAGCGGATTACCAAGATTATTTGCCGAAAAGGTAAAAACAAAAATCAAAGATAAATTTAATGGCCAAATCCCTTATGATAATCTTACATATGGAGATTTAATCAGTTTCATTAATGTAACGGGTCTTGACTTATTTAACATAATTAAAAAATAACATCATAAATCAAAAGGGAAATCATCATAAAATAGAACCTTTTAATATGAAAGAGGTTATGAATAGATTTTCAGTCAATGACGATAAACCCACTATTCAACACCAACAGATTGAATTAAAATCTGTAAAAGATGAAATAAAAGCTGTTAAACTTAGATTTGACAAAATAGAAATGAAAAATCTTACAAAAGAAATATTACAACTAGCCAATAAGAAAGAACTAATTAGTGAATATTTCACAGAAGATGATAATTCAAAAATAAATGATGACGACTCAATCATAAATCAATACGAAAGTAAGAGCACAAAACTACCATATTCCCATCACATTAAAAGTAAAAGATATCAAGCTAAATAAATTAGCTTTACTAGACTCAGGTACAGACAGAAACTACATAATGGTCATTTGCAAATACTACTTTGCAAAAAGAATATCCTACATAATCAGCTGGTCATTTGCTATTGAAGAAATTGACCGATTTAAATATTTAGTTAAAATTCCAAAAATTAAAGGATGGGTTCCTGAGGTAAAAGCAACCTAATCCAAGTCCAAATCAGTTAGCATAACGGGATCATCCAATTCCCAAATAGAGTTAAAAAGAAACTTTTAGAAGTTTTGGCAAAAATTAACACTGCAAGTCCAATGTTGTTCAAGCCATGCTGGAAGCTGCATCATCTTGCCCTTTCACAAAAGGACAGATGACTCTTCGAAAAAATAAAAGTCATCCAATAAGANAGATTGAATTAAAATCTGTAAAAGATGAAATAAAAGCTGTTAAACTTAGATTTGACAAAATAGAAATGAAAAATCTTACAAAAGAAATATTACAACTAGCCAATAAGAAAGAACTAATTAGTGAATATTTCACAGAAGATGATAATTCAAAAATAAATGATGACGACTCAATCATAAATCAATACGAAAGTAAGAGCACAAAACTACCATATTCCCATCACATTAAAAGTAAAAGATATCAAGCTAAATAAATTAGCTTTACTAGACTCAGGTACAGACAGAAACTACATAATGGTCATTTGCAAATACTACTTTGCAAAAAGAATATCCTACATAATCAGCTGGTCATTTGCTATTGAAGAAATTGACCGATTTAAATATTTAGTTAAAATTCCAAAAATTAAAGGATAGGTTCCTGAGGTAAAAGCAACCCAATCCAAGTCCAAATCAGTTAGCATAACGGGATCATCCAGTTCCCAAATAGAGTTAAAAAGAAACTTTTAGAAATTTTGGCAAAAATTGACACTACAAATTATGCAAATACAACTTTGCAAAAAGAATATCCTACATAATCAGCTGGTCATTTGCTATTGAAGAAATTGACCGATTCAAATATTTAGTTAAAATTCCAAAAATTAAAGGATGGGTTCCTGAGGTAAAAGCAACCTAATCCAAGTCCAAATCAGTTAGCATAACGAGATCATCCAATTCCCAAATAGAGTTAAAAAGAAACTTTTAGAAGTTTTGGCAAAAATTAACACTGCAAGTCCAATGTTGTTCAAGCCATGCTGGAAGCTGCATCATCTTGCCCTTTCACAAAAGGACAGATGACTCTTCGAAAAAATAAAAGTCATCCAATAAGAATCCGACAAAACAACATTTCAAAAAGCAAATAACTCTTCGGAAAAGAAAGAGTCACTTGACAACGACAACCACAAAGAGACAAGAATAGTACTTTGCCCCTTAAACAAAACAGAAGACATCCAACAAGGACCGTCCATTTATAAGGTTGAGATTAACTCAACGTTTTTTACAAGCCTATATAAGATCTTCAAAATATAATCGTTAGGGCATCAAAATATTTTCTGAGATTTTCTCTCTCCCTTCCCTCCCCTCTCTGTAAAAATGTTTGCTTATGTTTGAATAAAAGCTACAATCTTGTAAGTGTTTCTTGCTTATGCTTTTAATTCTGCATTTATTTCATAATGTTTTTTTATAAAACTTATGATTCTTGAAATGGTATCAGAGCCATGTTTCTGAGTATGAGAGGCTAAACCCACATATTGTTCTTAGGATTCGTTGAAATCTTGTTACTATCTTCATCTTTTAAGTCTTAATTACTCTATATTGTTCATTTCTGCATCTGTTTACTATTCATCTTCTTTAAAGCTGCAAGATCTTATTCTCTAGTGTGAGGTTATCGTTCTCTGTTCATAGTATGAGGATCCTTGTAGGATGTTGATTAAACCTTATTACACTGTCGTCAGTTGCCGTCGTCCATAGGCTAGGGAGTGCCGTCAGAGACAGGACACAATAAGACACAGTTAACACGTTTAATCCCCAACCCCAAGATAACTTAGAACTAAGAACACAACTAAGATAACTTAATAAATAGATCTGCAAGCAAAGAAGAAGATAAATAGTAGACATTATACAGTTAAGAACACTATAGAACTGCTAAGATTAATAATACATGATAGGATAACAAAGAAAGTAGGCTTGTTGGATGTCTTTTGCTTTGTTGAAGGGTCAAGGTATTATTCTTGTCTCTTTGTGGTTGTCGCTGTCAAGTGACTCTTTCTTTTCTAACGAGTTGTTTGCTTTTTGAAAAGTTGTTTTGTCTTTGTCGGGTCCTTGTCGGATGGCTTTTATTTTTCCGAAGAGTCATTTGTCCTTTTGTGAAAGGGCAAGATGTTATTTTTCGTCTGCATAGGCATGGTAAGCTTGGACTATACCTTGTGGGTCTTCCATCTCTCCATTGTTTTGGATTACTATTGAGGAAGATGTTGATGCTGCTTCTAGCATGGCTTGAACTTATGTTGGACTTGCTGTATCAATGTTTGCCAAAACTTCGAAGAGTTTTTTTTAAATTCTATTTGGGAACTGGATGAACCTGTTATGCTCACTGATTTAGATTTGGACTGGTTGTTTTTACCTCAGGAACCCATTCTTTAAATTTTGAAATTTTAACTAAATATTTGATTCGGTCAATTTCCTCAATAACAAATGACCAGATGATTATAAGAAATTCGTTTTGCAAAGTAGTATTTGCATAGTTTGATGTGATCAGGTAGAGTGGAGATTTCATGCTCCTTTTGGAATCTTTCATAGTGTATTTGGAAGCTTATGGGCATCGTTTGCTCAGTTCCTCCAAATCTCTTCCACCAGCCATAAAATCACCTGGGTATGACTGACTTCATAATATGTTCGTTGTATTTTACGAACCATGTATGGGCATCCGGGCGTAGATACAAGAAATTATACCACGCCTCAATATAATCAAAAAAGTTATAGGTCTGGGGCCTATGTTGTTTTGATAGCACAATTGGGGTGTGCAGGTGATTCATACCCCATTCAAAAAGGCTGATAATTTTATTGACAGTGAACCTTGAGTATTTAATACTAGTGGGGTCCATGTTATCTTTTAATTCGTTCTCAATTGATATCGATCATGTATCTGTCATGATGAATTCATAGTGTCTCCTCGTTTTGAGGGGGTCACTTGTTTCTACATAATTTCTGTTTGTATAGCAGGGCCTAACTAGATCTCCTATTTCGAGATTTTCGTAACCCTTGTCTAATGCCAAAATTGGGATTGGTGATTTGGATATGATCTCAAATTTTTCCTTCTCTTGAGCGATGAGTTTTTTTACCTTCTCTCTTGGAGGGAGTGTCTGGTTTTACCGCTTGTACAAAAGACTCTGGGTCTTCATCTCGTAGTCTGAACTGGTTAATATTTTACTTGTCTTTGAGCTTGTCGAGGCTTTTGATGAAGCCTGTTGAAATGTTCCTTCTACCCTTGATATAAAACCGATAACTGTCTCTTTGATGATGAGGGTCTGTTTATAGTGAGTACTCTCGGAGGAGTAACCATTATATGGGAAGGTGATCTCACGGGTAATGGTGGAAACTCCGCAAGTGTGGAATACATGTTTCCTCGATTATTTGTGGGTGAGGCCATGAAGGGACCCATCTTGTCTGGTCTCGTTCTTTCCTTGTAAGAATTCTCTGGTTAAAAAATCGGGTAAAGAATTTTCTTCGTCTTTAATAAAATCAATTGGAAAATCGAAACTTAATAATAATGTTTGCAATCTGGAAAAAATCTGTTTTGAAATAAGATTTTTTACATCTTTTTTGTAAAATCTCTTTAGCTGATTTACAATCAACTCTAAGTAAGAATTTTGTATTATAGACAAAATTTCTTTTTTGACTGTACTATAATTCTTTTGAGCGAAATTCCAAATTCCTGAAGTGAATCGAACTAATTGTTCTAAGACTCGAGAGAGACTCTTTGTTTAAGAATACCACCATACCCATTTTAAATAAATGATCTTTGCTTTCATAGAAATCTATTCAATTTCTATAAAGAAGTCATTTATAAATGATGTTTTGCCTTATACAGTAAAAGTTTCTTTCAGCTTTTAAAAGTTTACCGTCAGAGTAAACGGTTTCCTTTTGCTTTTTTCTTTAAAATTTGGGAGGGAGTTGGAAGAGGAGAGAAGGTGCTCATTTCACATTTTACTATGTCTAAAATTGATGATAGGACATTCTTTGATCAATTG
Source organism: Nicotiana otophora (assembly GCA_000715115.1). Taxonomy (NCBI): domain Eukaryota; kingdom Viridiplantae; phylum Streptophyta; class Magnoliopsida; order Solanales; family Solanaceae; genus Nicotiana; species Nicotiana otophora. The sequence continues at coordinate 8,955 of AWOL01S0134677.1, forward strand.
CATGTTTTTTTATATCTGTTTCCATTAAGTAGTATAATTAAATTTCTCAATGGCGTGGAATTTACNCATTGGGGTGTGCAGGTGATTCATACCCCATTCAAAAAGGCTGATAATTTTATTGACAGTGAACCTTGAGTATTTAATACTAGTGGGGTCCATGTTATCTTTTAATTCGTTCTCAATTAATATCGATCATGTATCTGTCATGATGAATTCATAGTATCTCCTCGTTTTGAGGGGGTCGCTTGTTTCTACATAATTTATGTTTGTATAGCAGGGCCTAACTAGATCTCTTATTTCGAGATTTTCGTAACCCTTGTCTAATGCCAAAATTGGGATTGGTGATTTGGATATGATCTCAAAATTTTCCTTCTCTTGAGCAATGAGTTTTTTTACCTTCTCTCTTGGAGGGAGTGTCTGGTTTTACCGCTTGTACAAAAGACTCTGGGTCTTCATCTCGTAGTCTGAACTGGTTAATATTTTACTTGTCTTTGAGCTTGTCGAGGCCTTTGATGAAGCCTGTTGAAATGTTCCTTCTACCCTTGGTATAGAACCGATAACTGTCATCTTTGATGATGAGGGTCTGTTTATAGTGAGTACTCTCGGAGGAGTAACCATTATATGGGAAGGTGGTCTCACGGGTAATGGCGGAAACTCCGCAAGTGTGGAATACATGTTTCCTCGATTATTTGTGGGTGAGGCCCTGAAGGGACCCATCTTGTCTGGTCTCGTTCTTTCCCTGTAAGAATTCTCTGGTTAAAAAGTCGGGTTTTCTTCGCCTTTAATAAAATCGATTGGCAAATCGAAACTTAATAATAATGTTTGCAATCTGGAAAAAATCTGTTTTGAAATAAGATTTTTACATCTTTTTGTAAAATCTCTTTAGCTGATTTACAATCAACTCTAAGTAAGAATTCCGTATTATAGACAAAATTTCTTTTTTAACTGTACTATAATTCTTTTGAGCGAAATTCCAAATTCCTGAAGTGAATCAAACTAATTGTTCTAAGACTCGAGAGAGACTCTTTGTTTAAGAATACCACCATACCCATTTTAAANAATTGGGGTGTGCAGGTGATTCATACCCCATTCAAAAAGGCTGATAATTTTATTGACAGTGAACCTTGAGTATTTAATACTAGTGGGGTCCATGTTATCTTTTAATTCGTTCTCAATTGATATCGATCATGTATCTGTCATGATGAATTCATAGTGTCTCCTCGTTTTGAGGGGGTCACTTGTTTCTACATAATTTCTGTTTGTATAGCAGGGCCTAACTAGATCTCCTATTTCGAGATTTTCGTAACCCTTGTCTAATGCCAAAATTGGGATTGGTGATTTGGATATGATCTCAAATTTTTCCTTCTCTTGAGCGATGAGTTTTTTTACCTTCTCTCTTGGAGGGAGTGTCTGGTTTTACCGCTTGTACAAAAGACTCTGGGTCTTCATCTCGTAGTCTGAACTGGTTAATATTTTACTTGTCTTTGAGCTTGTCGAGGCTTTTGATGAAGCCTGTTGAAATGTTCCTTCTACCCTTGATATAAAACCGATAACTGTCTCTTTGATGATGAGGGTCTGTTTATAGTGAGTACTCTCGGAGGAGTAACCATTATATGGGAAGGTGATCTCACGGGTAATGGTGGAAACTCCGCAAGTGTGGAATACATGTTTCCTCGATTATTTGTGGGTGAGGCCATGAAGGGACCCATCTTGTCTGGTCTCGTTCTTTCCTTGTAAGAATTCTCTGGTTAAAAAATCGGGTAAAGAATTTTCTTCGTCTTTAATAAAATCAATTGGAAAATCGAAACTTAATAATAATGTTTGCAATCTGGAAAAAATCTGTTTTGAAATAAGATTTTTTACATCTTTTTTGTAAAATCTCTTTAGCTGATTTACAATCAACTCTAAGTAAGAATTTTGTATTATAGACAAAATTTCTTTTTTGACTGTACTATAATTCTTTTGAGCGAAATTCCAAATTCCTGAAGTGAATCGAACTAATTGTTCTAAGACTCGAGAGAGACTCTTTGTTTAAGAATACCACCATACCCATTTTAAATAAATGATCTTTGCTTTCATAGAAATCTATTCAATTTCTATAAAGAAGTCATTTATAAATGATGTTTTGCCTTATACAGTAAAAGTTTCTTTCAGCTTTTAAAAGTTTACCGTCAGAGTAAACGGTTTCCTTTTGCTTTTTTCTTTAAAATTTGGGAGGGAGTTGGAAGAGGAGAGAAGGTGCTCATTTCACATTTTACTATGTCTAAAATTGATGATAGGACATTCTTTGATCAATTGCATGTTTTTTTATATCTGTTTCCATTAAGTAGTATAATTAAATTTCTCAATGGCGTGGAATTTACATGGAGAATGCGCAGACACAGAATACATGCTAAAACTCTAAGGCCTTTTTTCATCAAGTTCAGAAATAAATACTCATCTCTCACTATTGCATGTTACTTTTTATTGGTTTGCACCTTCTTTTTATTTACTTGAGTTAACTACTTCCATCATCACTTAAAATGAATTTTCCTTGTTAGTAAGGTTCTCACCGTTTAAACCAACTTTTGCTTGGTTAGCATTACACAGCGTGTCTTTTTGGTACATATATTATAGTAAGGGGCTGAGTTCTGATATTTTCTTCTATTTTTTTGGGGGTGGGGAGTGGGGGTAAGAAAGGTAAGATCGAATGTAGGTGATATGAGTTTATTATATTCTGGATGTGTTAGAACTATCATTACCAATCTCCTTTTGCATCCTCGCAATTGATCTGTCTTTTAAAATTTAAATGCATTCTGACAACTAAAACACCTAGCATTCTTGAATGCTAACCCATCTTTATAGCGACTTTAAATATGAATTGCTACAATGTTAATATCTTTTCTTCTCCGACATCATACTTCTTTTGCCTCTACAAAAAGTCTCAGTAGTTTTCTTGTTTTAATGATTTCAGCTCCAAAGCCTCACAGACCTGTAAAGCAACGGGTATAGAAGTACTAGTGTCAGTGTTTACTTCAACTTCTGGTATGAGAGGTACCATCTGTAGGTTATCATCCAATTTTGGTACGATTGTATATAGCTGTTAGACAGCTGAATATATTTTTCTGTGAAGTGTATATCTGTTGATTACTCTTGTACTACTAATTAAGACGAGGGAACGGTTCTTTCTGTTGTTGTACACACTTCAAGGTAAGTTTACTAATCTAAGCAATTAGACCTGTTCTAAATGCTTTACAGAATGTCATGCGTAGGTTTAGTTACTTTACTTGGAAAATAGGTCACTTATAGCCAATTGATGGCTATTTACTGCAATTTGAATGGAAGTTTAAGAGATACTTCCTCATTTCTATTTAATTTTCAAATGGCTAAAATATGATATGAAAGGGTTAGTTAACCCATCTATTACGACCGAGGGGTATGGAGAGATGGNCTGTTTCCATTAAGTAGTATAATTAAATTTCTCAATGGCGTGGAATTTACATGGAGAATGCGCAGACACAGAATACATGCTAAAACTCTAAGGCCTTTTTTCATCAAGTTCAGAAATAAATACTCATCTCTCACTATTGCATGTTACTTTTTATTGGTTTGCACCTTCTTTTTATTTACTTGAGTTAACTACTTCCATCATCACTTAAAATGAATTTTCCTTGTTAGTAAGGTTCTCACCGTTTAAACCAACTTTTGCTTGGTTAGCATTACACAGCGTGTCTTTTTGGTACATATATTATAGTAAGGGGGCTGAGTTCTGATATTTTCTTCTATTTTTTTGGGGGTGGGGAGTGGGGGTAAGAAAGGTAAGATCGAATGTAGGTGACATGAGTTTATTATATTCTGGATGTGTTAGAACTATCATTACCAATCTCCTTTTGTATCCTCGCAATTGATCTGTCTTTTAAAATTTAAATGCATTCTGACAACTAAAACACCTAGCATTCTTGAATGCTAACCCATCTTTATAGCGACTTTAAATATGAATTGCTACAATGTTAATATCTTTTCTTCTCCGACATCATACTTCTTTTGCCTCTACAAAAAGTCTCAGTAGTTTTCTTGTTTTAATGATTTCAGCTCCAAAGCCTCAGACCTGTAAAGCAACGGGTATAGAAGTACTAGTGTCAGTGTTTACTTCAACTTCTGGTATGAGAGATACCATCTGTAGGTTATCGTCCAATTTTGGTACGATTGTATATAGCTGTTAGACAGCTGAATATATTTTTCTGTGAAGTGTATATCTGTTGATTACTCTTGTACTACTAATTAAGACGAGGGAACGGTTCTTTCTGTTGTTGTACACACTTCAAGGTAAGTTTACTAATCTAAGCAATTAGACCTGTTCTAAATGCTTTACAGAATGTCATGCGTAGGTTTAGTTACTTTACTTGGAAAATAGGTCACTTATAGCCAATTGATGGCTATTTACTGCAATTTGAATGGAAGTTTAAGAGATACTTCCTCATTTCTATTTAATTTTCAAATGGCTAAAATATGATATGAAAGGGTTAGTTAACCCATCTATTACGACCGAGGGGTATGGAGAGAGGGTTGAAATTCTTCTACCTTTAACCAGACGTCTCATGTTTGAGTCCTGGAAATAGAGAACCTTTTGGTAGATAGAACTTTACTTTCTTTAGCGGATTTAGTTGATGCAGCTCCAAATCTAGCCCAGTGAGCTTTAGATACCGGGTGGTTAAAACAAAAAGGGAACTCCTCTATCTTACCTTCACATCTTTTACTTGTCAAACAATGGTGATAACCCACAGTTCGCCCTTCTCTTTTCATCTAAATAATTCAAAGCACATCTTTCAAAATAATGTCCCGTTTTGAAACAGTGGTTACGCAGAAATGAATCAGGGTTTGTTCCAGGAAGAATCAATTAGGGACATCATTACCCTTCTCTCTCCTTCCAGGTCTATTGTTTATAATATAATACGTTGGGGCAAATTAATTGTATTAGTGATATAGAAACTATATTGTTGTAAAGGAAAAACAATTACTCCCTATGTTTCAATTTGTGTCATACTTAGCTTTTTAGTTTGTCCCAAAAGAATGTCATACTTCCTTCTTTATAAACAATTTAACTTTAAACTTCCTACTTTACCATTAATGAAATGATTTACAGCCACACGAATATTAAATGATTTGTTTTAGACCACAAGTTTTAAAAATCTTCCTTTCTTTCTTAAATTCCATGCTAACTCAAACACCGCCATAGAAAATTGGGACGGAGGGAGAAGCCCAAAATTAAATAGATAAATTGCAGGATGACTGATCTAGCAAAAACTTTTGTTCTAGGATCTTTAGAACCTTTTCTGTCAATAGATGCTTATCAAAACAATCTTTAAAACCTTATGAAATTCATATATACAAATATTGATGGAGTACTATTTTTGGGAAAAGGTTAACTGGTATCTCA
>AWOL01S0134722.1:0-13212 GCA_000715115.1 Nicotiana otophora
ATGGTACATTGAGGATGCAGGGCAGGCTATGTGTGCCCAATGTAGACGGTACTATATTCATCTGGGTGCCACAAAGATGTATCAGGACTTGAAACATCATTACTGGTGGAGGAGAATTAAGAAGAACATAGTAGAGTATGTGCGGCCATAGATAGTACAATTAGGACCGCAGGTGCGTCCATATATCCGCAGAAGTGGTATTCCATGTTTCTATGCTCAGGAAGTATCACGGCGATTCGTCTCATGTGTTGGATTTCAGCTCAGTCCAGTTGGACAAGGATCAATCTTATGTTGAGGAGCCAGTGGCTATTTTAGGCAGGCAGGTCAGAAAGCTATGGTCAAAGAACATTGCTTCTGTGAAGGTTCAATGGAGGGGACAGTCGGTCGAGGAGGCGACTTGGGAGACCGAGCATGTTATGCGCAGCCGTTACCCTCACCTTTTCACCACTTTAGGTATGTCTTTATGCTCGTTCGAGGAAGAATGATTGTTTTTAGAGTGGAAAGATGTAATGACCCGGCCAGGGGAGGAGCACAGACTCCCACCTCCTATACCCCATAGCCACTAGCCTAGGTTGACCATGCCCCGGAGGTTATACTAGTGAAGCCAATTGTACCAGTTCGGCCCGAGGTTACGACAGTAGTTTCGGAGGGGGAGCAACTCAGACTCGATAGGTACAAGAAGTACCACCCACCTACTTGAGGAGTGCCACCGTATCCTCTGATCTTTCGGTGTTGCGAAGACTAGTGGGTCACGATATTTCAGCTTAGAGGAGTGGCCTACCAGTATTGGCAGGCATACGAGTTGGATAGTCCGGCTTAGGAAACTTCACTCACTTGGACTTAGTTTTCAGATATGTTCTTGAGGGAATATGTTCCTTAGTGTCATAGAGATGCATGGCGCGCAGAGTTTGAGCAGTTCCGCCAGGGTTCTATGACCGTGTCAGAGTATGCGGTCTGATTCAGTGGTTTGGATAGGCATGCACCAATCTTGGTTGCTACTGTTCGAGAGCTTGTTCATCTGTTCATTTAGGGGCCCAACCCTAGTATCATATTGAACATGGCCCACGAGTTGGAGATGGTATTATGTACCAGTAGGTAGTAGGGATTTCTAGGAGGTTACAGGGTATGTTGACTCGGGATAGAGATGAGAGAGAGGCCAAGAGGTCTCGAGAGTATGGCACTTTAAGTGGTACTCGTGCCCCAGCTACATCTCATCAGAGTAGAGGTTATATGGGTCGCCCTTTTCATTCAGTACTTCTAGCTGCCAGCAGTGCTCCGACCACTACTAGCCCCCAGGATCCTTATTATGCACTGCCGGTGTCTAGAGTACCTCCTATACGGGGTGCTTCCACCGGTTAGTCCAGTCGATCAGGCCCGAGCCAGTCACAGCAGACACGTTCTCTGAGAGTTTGTTTTGAGTGTGGTAACACTCATCATATGGTTAGGGATTGCCCCAGATTCAGGAGAGGTGCAACTCCATAGATTTTGCAGGCTCCACCTATTCCACAGGGTCCTCAGGCTTCCCAGGCCATGATTGCTGCACCAGCTACCACTTCACCTGCAAAGCTAGCTAGAGGCGGAGGTCGGACAGGTAGAGGTCACCCTAGAGGGGGAGGCCAGGCCAAATATTAGGCCCTTCCTTCTAGGACAGAGGCAATTGCATCAGATTCTATTATCACATGTATTGTTTCGGTCTGTCATAGAGATGCATTAGTCTTGCTTGATCCACGATCCACTTATTCTTATGTGTCATCTTATTTTGCCCCTTATTTGGGCATATCCCGTGATTCTTTGAGTTCTTCTGTTTATGTATCTACACCCGTGGGTGATTCTATTGTTGTTGACCACGTGTATCGGCCGTGTTTGACTATGATTAGTGGTTTTAAGACAAGAGCTGATTTATTATTGCTCAGTATGGTGGATTCTGATGTTATTTTGGGCATGAACTGGTTATCGCCCTATCACACTATCCTTGATTATCATGCCAAGACGGTGACATTGGCTATGCCAGGTCTACCGCAGCTACAGGGGAGAGGTACCTTGGATCATGTTCCTAGCAGGGTTGTTTCATTTCTTAAAGCTCAGCGAATGGTTGAGAAGGGGCGTGATGCGTATCTGGCCTATGTGAGAGATGTTAGTGTTGATACTCCTACCGTCAAGTTAGTTCCGGTAGTTAAGGATTTTGCAGACGCATTTCCGGTAGATCTTCCGGGCATGCCGCTGGACAGGGGTATCAATATCTGGATTTGCACGAATAACGTTGTGCTGCACGGACAACTCACGTACTATAGTATAATATCTGGATCCGCACGGACAACTCACGTGCTATAGTATAATATCTGGATCCACATGGACAACTCACATGCTACACGGACAACTCAAGTGATATTGTATAATATCTCACAATCAGGCCCTCGGCCTCGCTCAGTCATAAATCTCTCCAGTCTCTCGGGCTCTCAACAATCATGAGATCAGCCCAAACAACAATGATATGATGCATCAATAATGAACAATAGAGACTGGGATAAAATAATCAAGTAAACTATGACTGAGTATAAAACAATAATTAAGCAGATAGTTCAATATGTACACGACCTCTATGGGTTCCAACATTAGCCTAAATATGGTTTCTAACATGACTTACATTCAAATTTCCACAACACATAGAGAGCACATAGCTAACAACAAGTTATTCAACTTTATAGTTTCTACGGAACGGACCAAGTCACAATCCCCTCAGCGCACGCCCACATGTCCATCACCTAGCATGTGCGTCACCTCCAAAGTAATCACATGATACCAAATTTCGGGGTTTCATACCCTCAGGATCAGATTTATAACTGTTACGTACCTCAAACTGTGAAATGCTTATTCTGTAATGTCATTTCCTCGTGAATTGGCCTCCAAACGCCTCGAATCTAGCCATAAATATTTCAATTCAGTCAATAAAATTTATTGGAATTGATTCCATAAGCAAATGCTAATTTTCCATAAAAATTCACAATTTAGCTCAAAGTTCGCCTGTGGGTTCCACGTCTCGCAACCTGACAAAGGTTACAAAATCCAAAAACTCATTCCGATACGAGTTCAACCATACCAATTTTATCAAATTTCGATAACAACTCGACCTTCAAATCTTAAATTTTCATTTTTGGAAGATTTTATAAAAATCTTGATATCTTCCATTTAAATCCAAAATAATTGATGAATATAACCATATAATAATGAAGTATAATCACTTTCGGATATAAAACACTTACCCCAATCGATATGGTTACAATCACCTCAAACATCGCTTCAATCCAATCTCCATAGCTCCAAATATGTTCAAAATGGCTGAAACCTCAAAATATAGCTACTGCCGACGTATTTACTATTCACAATCGCGGAAAATGCTTCACGATTGCGAACCACAAAATTTTTCAACCCCAAAATTGCTCTTCGCGATCGCGTAAAACCAATCGCGATCGCGAAGAACAAACTCCCCAACTCTTCGAGACAACCTTTAGTATAATGGTCATAACTCTTTGTACAGACCTCCAAATTGCAAATGGTTTAACTTTCTAAAATCTAGACACCAAGGGCTATAACTTTCATTTGTTTCTCATCTCCAATTCCTTATAGATTGCTATATATAAGCTTCCAAAGTCAGCCATGTGCAACAGAGATTTTCAAACTCTTCCCAGACAGCCTATAATGTATCTACCATAACTTTTGGTACACAACTCAAAATGACAAATTGTTTACCTTTCTGAAAACTATACATCAAGCGCTACAACTTTTATTTTTGGATCATCTCCAAATATATGATATATTGCAAGATATAAGCTTCCAAAGTCGGGTCAGTGCATCAAAGATTTTGTTCTACGCGTTCGCGAAAGAGATTTCGCGATCACGATTCACAAGACCCCAAACTGCTATTTGTTCTTTGCGAACGTGACAAACTGATCGCGATCTCGATGCACACCTCTGTAGGCAGAAACCAGCAATTAAAAATGGCCTAGAAATGGTCTGAAACCACCCCGAAACTTACCCGAGCCCCTCAGGGTGCTTATCCTATGCCAGAGAGTTCTTATCGCCCACCAGCTATTCAGGGTTCTTCCAGTAGGTATTAAGGTCACCATGGCCAGACTTCTAGTCAGCAGACTATCACACCAAAAAGTTGTTACGAGTGCGGGGATTTCAGTCACATGCGGAGATTCTGCCCCAGGCTTCGGGGTAAACCTGTGCAGCAGGGTCAGCAGCCTATGATTACCGCACCAATTGCTCAACTAATTACCCGACTACCTAGAGATGGAGGGCAGGTGGGTAGGGGCCATCCTATAGGTGGAGTCCAGCCAGGTGGAGGCCAGCCAGTTGGCGCTCCAGCTCGGTTCTATGCTTTTCCTGCCAGACCAGATATAGAGACCTCAAATGTAGTGATTACAGGTATTATTTCTATTTGCGTCAAAGATGCCTCCATATTATTTGATCCATGATCTACGTATTCATATGTGTTATCTCTATTTGCTCATTCCTGGGTGTTTCTCATGAGTCATTGGGTACTCCTGTTTATGTGTCCACTTCTGTGGGTAATTCTGTTGTTATGGATCAGATCTACCGGTCCTGCATTATTACATTCTGTGGTTATGAAACTAGAGCAGATCTTCTGGTGATAGAGATGACCGACTTTGAGATCATCATGTGCATAGACTGGTTATCTCCATACCATGCCATCCTAGATTGCCATGCCAAGACTATTACCTTGGCTATTCCAGCATTGCCTAGGTTGGAGTGGAAGGGTTCGTCTATTAGTGCATCTAATCGGGTTATTTCTTTTCTGAAGGCTTGACACATGGTCGAGAAGGGTTGTTTGGCTTATCTAGCCTATGTTCGGGATACTACTGTAGAGACTCCGGTGATTGATTCAGTGCCTGTAGTCCGGGAATTCTCTGATGTATTTTCTTTAGAACTTCCTAGCATGCCTTCAGATCATGATATAGATTTTTGTATTGACTTGTCTCTAGATACCCAACCTATATCTATCCCACCGTATCGCATGGCTCTGAAAGAATTGAAAGAATTAAAATAATTGAAAGAATAACTTGAGGTTTTACTAGCCAAAGGGTTTGTCAGACCGAGTGTATTGCCTTGGGGTGCACCGATATCATTTGTGAAGAAGAAGGATGGAACAATACGAATGCGTATTGATTATCTCCAATTGAACAAAGTCACTGTTAAGAACACGTACCCGTTGCCACGTATTGATGATCTATTTGACCAGTTGCGGGGTGCTAAGGTGTTCTCTAAGATCGAATTGAGGTCGGGGTACCATCAATTGAATATTCGGGATTCGAATGTTTCGAAGACTGCTTTCTGGACTAGATATGGTCATTATGCATTACTGGTGATGTATTTCAGTTTGACTAACGCCCCGGTGGCATTTATGGATCTGATGCACAGGGTATTCAGGCCATAAATTAATTTGTTTGTCATTGTTTTAATCGATGAAATTTTGATCTACTCGCGTAGTAAAGAGGAGCACGAGCGACATATAAGAGTGGTGCTACAGACGCTGCGGGAACAAAAGCTATATGCTAAGTTCTCTAAATGTGAGTTTTGGCTAGACTCTGTAGCATTTTTGGGGCATATTGTATCAGACGAGGGTATTAAAGTTGATCCCAAAAATATCGAGGCAGTTTAGAATTGGCATCGTCCCACTTCGGCGACTGAGATCAGGAGTTTTCTAGGTTTAGCAGGTTATTATCGTCGGTTTGTGAAGGGCTTTTCATTTATTGCAGCACCTTTGATCAAATTAACCCAAAAGGGTGCTCCGTTCTGATAGTCTGATGATTGTGGGGTGAGCTTTCAGAAGCTCAAGACAGCATTGACTACATCACCAATGTTAGTGTTGCCTTCCGGTTTGGGGATATATACAGTGTATTGTGATGGTTCACACGTTGGTTTGGGTTGTGTATTAATGCAAGAGAGGCGAGTTATTGCATATGCCTCGCGTCAGCTGAAAACCCACAAGAAGAATTACTCGGTACATGATTTGGAGTTAGTTGCAATTGTTCACGCTCTTAAGATTTGGAGGCATTATCTTTATGGGGTGTTTTGTGAAGTTTACACTGATCATCATAGTTTGCAGCATTTGTTCAAGCAGAGGGACCTAAATTTGAGGCAACGCAGATGGCTTGAGTTACCAAAATATTATGATATCACTATCCTGTATCATCCGGGCAAACCAAATGTAGTTACAGACGCCTTAAGTAGAAAGGCAGAGAGTATGGGTAGTTTGGCTTTCATTGCAGCAAAGGAGAGTCCATTAGCTTTGGATATTCATTCCTTGGCTAACAGACTTACAAGGTTGGATATTTTAGAGCCCAGTCGAGTTCTTGTGTGTGTTGTATCCTAGTCTTCACTATTAGAGTAGATCAAGGCTTGCCAGTATGATGATCCATACTTATTGGTTCTTCGAGAAACGGTACTATGAGGTGGTGCCAAGAAAGTTACTATTGGCGCAAATGGTGTTCTGCGACTCCAGGATCGTCTATGTGTTCCTGATGTGGATAGACTGAGGGAAAATATCCTAGAAGAGGCACACAGTTCTCGGTATTCTATTTATCCAGGTGCTACGGAGATGTATCGTGACCTGAGGCAGCATTATTTGTGGCGGCGAACGAAAAAGGATATAGTTGAGTATGTAGCTAGGTGTCTAAATTTCCAGCAAGTTAAATTTGAGCACCAGAGGCCAGGTGGCCTACTTTAGCAAATTACTATACCGGAGTGGAAATGGGAACGCATTACTATGGACTTTGTAGTTGGGTTGCCGCGGACCTTATGGAAGTTTGATGCAGTTTAGGTCATTGTCGATAGGTTGACCAAGTCTTCACACTTTATTCCAGTTGTGACTACGTATACTTCGGAGAGGTTGGCCCAGATTTATATTCACGAGATAGTTCGGTTGCATGGTGTGCCAATTTCCATCATATCAGATAGAGGCCCTCAGTTTAGTTCATATTTTTGTAGAGTAGTACAGAGTGAATTGGGGACCCGTGTGGAGCTTAGCACAACCTTTCATCCGCAGACCGATGGTCAGTCGGAGCGGACAGTTCAAATTTTGGAGGATATGCTCAGGGCATGTGTGATTGATTTTGGAAGTCAGTGGGATCGTTTCTTGCCTTTGGCCGAGTTTTCTTATAATAACAGTTACCAATCCAGTATCGAGATGGCTCCATTCAAGGCTTTATATGGTCGGCGATGTCGTTCGCCTATCAGATAGTTTGAGACGGTGAGGCTAAGTTATATGGTACTGATTTGGTAAAGTATGCCTTGGAAAAGGTAAAGTTGATTCAGGAGCAACTTCGTACAGCACAGTCCAGACAGAAGAGTTATGCGGATCAAAAGCGCGTGATTTATCTTTTATGGTGGGTGAAAAAGCTCTCTTGAAGGTTTCACCGATGAAGGGAATCATGAGATTTAGTAAAAAGGGTAAGTTGAGCCCAAGGTTTATAGGCCCATTTGAGGTGTTGAGACGAGTTGGGGAGGTTGCTTACGAGCTTGCTTTCCCTTCCAATATATCAGGAGTTCATCCGAGTTTCCATGTATTTATGCTCCGGAAGTATCATGCCGACCTGTCACATGTGTTACACTTCAGTACAGTTCAGCTAGATAAATGCTTGGATTATGAAGAGGAGCTAGTTGCAATTATTGATAGACAGGTCCGCCAGTTGAGGTCCAAGAAGCTTTCTGCAGTAAAAGTCCAGTGGAGGGGCCAACCAGTCGAGGAAGCGACTTGGGAGACCGAGGAGGACATACGAAGCATATATCCACACTTATTCAACACTCCAGGTATAATTCTAAACCCGTTCGAGGACGAACGTTTGTTTAAGAGATGGAGAATGCAATGACCCAACCAGTCATTTTGACTTTTAGAACCCCGTCCCCTTAAATAAAACTTTCCGTATATGTTTTTACTAATTTATGACTTGTGAGGATGGGTGGTTCGGGATTTGGAAGTGTTCGGGTTGAAATCAGAACACTTAGTTCTTTAGTTTGGCTTTAAAAGGCCAAGTTTGACTTCGGTCAACATTTTTAGAAAACGACACCGGAATCGGGTTCGATGGTTCCAATAGGTTAGTATGATGATTTTGGATTTGGGCGTATGTTCGAATCGGGTTTTGGACAACCCGGGAGCGTTTCAGAGCTTAATAGTGAAAATCAATTATTTGAAGGTTTAATTTTCTTTAAATTTGGTTTGGAATAGGTTTGGAGTAATTGAAGTCTGTTTGGAATTCCGATCCTGAGAATAGCTCCCCACATGGTGATTTAAGACTTGCACGCAAAATTTGGTGTCATTCCGAGTAGTTTAAATATGTTTCGGAGCGTTCGGAGTAAGTTTGAAAAATTGGGAAAATTCTAAGTTGAATCAATTTTGGTTTGAGGTATGATTTTTGGTTTTGATGTTGTTTTACACGTACCAAGGGTTCGAGCGAGTCTGTTTTATGATTCTAAACTTGTTGGTATGTTTGGGCAGGACTCCGGGGGTCCCAAGTGTCGATTGGACGAGGCTCGGACCAAGTTGGGAGCTTGGAACAACAGGTACGAAGGAGAAGGCGCAGAAGCGGAAAGGGCGCAGGTGAGAAGGCTTTGGTCGCACATGCGTACGCGCAGAAGCGGCCCATTTCATCGCAGGTGCGAAGCTAGGCCAATTGGAGAAATGCGCACTTGTGAAGCTTTTTCCGCAGGTGCGGCTAAGATTCCGCAGGTGCGGTAATGACTGTTGGACAGAATGTTAAAAAGGGGACGAAGCTCAGTCATTTTAGTCCGTTTTCTACCATTTTTGGGCACTTTTGGAGCTTTTAAGGAGGGGATTTCGACCTAGCTTTGTGAGGTAAGTAATTTATACTTAATGTGAGTTTAATACATAGATTATGGGTAGATTATAACTTGTAAATTATGAAAATCAAGGGTTAGAGGAAAAACTTAGATTTGTATAAGATTTTAACCACGAAAACGGTTATGGAATTTGGATGGAAATTGTATACTTGAGTTCTTGAGATTATGGGTAACGATTTCATCCAAAAGTTTTCGGAATCGGAGCACATGGGCCCGAGGTAAATTTTCAAAATTTTACCATTTTGGATAGGGTAATTTATTTAATAGTCTAATTTTGAATTATTGAACATATATTAATTTTTTTTTTTATAACTTTTGGTTAGTTTCAGATTTTTCGGCATCGAGTTGAGGTTTCTCGCGACATTTTGACAGGGAAGTAGACTTTGAGATAAGGTAAGTCTCTTGCTAACCTTATAAGGGGGAATTTACCCCATAGGTGATCTAAATTAATAATTGTTGCTAATTGTGGGGGCTACGTACGCACGAGGTGATGAGAGTCCATGCGTAGATACTAATTATGCTATGTCTGGTAGTTTAGGACTCAAATTATGAATTACTTGCGATAATTGCTCCTTTTATTTAATTAAATTACTGGAATTTTATTGTAAATTGTTAAAAGAAATAGTAAAAGATCGAAACTTCATATACTTGAATTTTGTGTAAATTATTGAATTGTTAATAGATATTGAACATCCTACACGTTAATATTATAATAACTTCTCATTCCGGAGGTTCATAAGAAAAAATGTCCTCCTTTTTTGTGGAGCGCGCCGAATGCCTCGGCAGTATAGACGCATCTATGGATCGCGCCGCGCGTACCTCGGCAGTGTACACGACACTCTGGATCAGACCGTACGACCTCGGCAGAAATCGTGCCTAATAATAATAATTATACGATACCTTGATATTTTAATTGCAACTTGTAAAGCTAATTTATAAATTGGAAATTTATTGAAATTTAAGGAATTGATTATTTCTGCTTGTTAAGAAAATTATTGTTGTTAGCCTAAAAAGCATGTTTAATTAAATATTTCTATTGTATTATTATTAACCCATAGTGAGGGTCAAAGTCGACCTCTCGTCACTACTTCTTCGAGAATAGGCTTGATACTTATTGCGTACACGTTGTTTACGTACTCATGCTATACTTGTTGTACTTTTTGTGTAGGACTGGAGTCAGGTGCTATAGTCGGACCTACCGGAGCACATCTACGTTATCCAGAGGGTTAGTGGTGAGCTGTCTTTCTGAGTCGTTCTGCAACAATTAGTGTCTCTTCTTGTATTTGTATTCTGTCTATTTTATTTTAGACAATATCTAAACAATTGTATAATCTACTAGATCCTCATACACTTGTGACACCAGGTCTTGGCACACACTAGTAGAATTTTTGGATTTAATTATTTTTCTTGGATTTTAATTTATCTTAGTTCTCTTATTTTCTTAATTTTGTTGAAATTTCGAAGAGTTTAATTACTCGGATAATTTTTAAAGAAATGAATATATGTTTAAATTATTAGTTGGCTTGCCTAACTGGGATGTTAGGCGCCATCACGACCTATAGGTAAATTTGGGTCATGACAAAACTGCACGGACAACTCACGAGAAATAGTATCAATATCTCCAAATCAGGCTCTCGACCTCACTCGGTCATCAATCTCTCCAGCCTCCCGGGCTCACAATGTCATGAAACTAGCCCGAAATGATGATATGATGTATCATTAAATAACAACAAAGGCTGAGATATGATATGCAATGAATGGACATGAGTGAGTATGAAATTTCAATGTAAGCAAATAACTCAACAGTAGTAATGACCTCAGTGGGTCCAAACAGGATAATCATATAGTCTAGTTATGGTTTTAATATGAATCACAGCTCGATAACTCTAGTACATAGAGATTTCATGATTACAAATAAGTTCAGGTAACTACACAGTACCACAGAAATAACGGAGTCACAATTCACATGGTGCACGCCCACACGCCCGTCGCCTAGCATGTGCGTCACCTCAACACCAAACACCTAACACGTATAGTCAGGTTTCATACCCTCAGCTCCAAGATTAGAAGAATTACTTACCTCGAACAAGACGAATCCAATGTCGAGCAAGCTAAACAATGCTCCAAAAATTCCATTTAGCGCATATCAACTTCCGCTCGAATCTAGCCACAATTAATTTGATCGAGTCCACAAAATTATAGGAATTAATTCCATATCAAAATACTAATATTTTCCACAAAATCTGAAATTACACTCCAAACATTGTCTGTGGGGCCCACGTCTCGGTATCTGACGAAACTCACAAAATATGACAACACATCCAATTACAAGTTCAACCATACTAATTTTACTCAAATCTGACTCTAAATCGGTATTCAAAACTCGAAAATTCATTTTTGTGAAATTATAGAAATTTCCCTCGATTTGTCTTGAAGATTCGATAATCTTACACCACAAATAAAGATTAATTCATGAAATATAATCACAGGGGAGTCAAGAACACTTACCCCAAGTTGTATGAAAACATTCCTCTCCAAAATCACCCAAACAGAGCTCCAAGTCCGAAAATGAGTGAAAAATCACGAACCCTCGAACTTAAAGGGTTTTGTCCAGTCAATCCGCATTTGCGGATGAGAGGCCGCATATGCGCCCTTCGCTTCTGCAGACGAAGCTCGCACCTGCGACTTCGATCGCTTCTGCGGTGCGTAAACTGCATTTGCGGTCGTGCTTCTGCGCACGTTGGGCCGCTTCTGTAACTGCCTTGTCACACCTGCGACCATCGCACCTGCGATCCCAATTCTACAGGTGCAAAAACACCAGAACCAGCAGCCTTGAACAATGCAATATGCAACAAAATTAATCTGAACCTCGTCCAAAACTCCCCCGAGACCCCTGGGACCTCAGACAAATATACCAACAAGTCCCATAATATAATACGGACCTACTCGAGGCCTCAAATCACACCTAACAACGTGAAAATCATAAATCATACTCCAATTCAAGCCTAATGAACTTTGAAATTTTCAAATTCTACAAACAACGTCGAAACTTGTCGAATCAAGTCTGAGTGACCTAAAATTTTGCACACAAGTCATAAATGATATAACGAAGCTATTCCAATTTCCAGAATCGGATTACAACCCCGATATCAAAAAGTCAACCCCCGGAAAAACTTCCCAAAAATTCGACTTTCGCCATTTCAAGCCTAATTCCACTACGGACCTCCAAATAATTTTCTGGACACACTCCTAAGTCTAAAATCACCATACAAAGCTATTTGAATCATCAGAATTCAAATCCGAGGTTGTTTACACATAAGTCAACATCCGGTCGACTTTTTCAACTTAAGTTTTAAATTACGAGACTAAGTGTCTCAATTCATTCTGAAATCTCTCCGGACCCGAACTTTTTTTTTCGAACAACTGCTCCAATTTCATATATGTCAAATTTTAATATCAAAACAAAAAAGGTCCAAATATGCCCTTGTACTATACGAAATTGAGCACATTTGCCCTNNAGTGTACACGACACTCTGGATCAGACCGTACGACCTCGGCAGAAATCGTGCCTAATAATAATAATTATACGATACCTTGATATTTTAATTGCAACTTGTAAAGCTAATTTATAAATTGGAAATTTATTGAAATTTAAGGAATTGATTATTTCTGCTTGTTAAGAAAATTATTGTTGTTAGCCTAAAAAGCATGTTTAATTAAATATTTCTATTGTATTATTATTAACCCATAGTGAGGGTCAAAGTCGACCTCTCGTCACTACTTCTTCGAGAATAGGCTTGATACTTATTGCGTACACGTTGTTTACGTACTCATGCTATACTTGTTGTACTTTTTGTGTAGGACTGGAGTCAGGTGCTATAGTCGGACCTACCGGAGCACATCTACGTTATCCAGAGGGTTAGTGGTGAGCTGTCTTTCTGAGTCGTTCTGCAACAATTAGTGTCTCTTCTTGTATTTGTATTCTGTCTATTTTATTTTAGACAATATCTAAACAATTGTATAATCTACTAGATCCTCATACACTTGTGACACCAGGTCTTGGCACACACTAGTAGAATTTTTGGATTTAATTATTTTTCTTGGATTTTAATTTATCTTAGTTCTCTTATTTTCTTAATTTTGTTGAAATTTCGAAGAGTTTAATTACTCGGATAATTTTTAAAGAAATGAATATATGTTTAAATTATTAGTTGGCTTGCCTAACTGGGATGTTAGGCGCCATCACGACCTATAGGTAAATTTGGGTCATGACAAAACTGCACGGACAACTCACGAGAAATAGTATCAATATCTCCAAATCAGGCTCTCGAC
>AWOL01S0134725.1:520-27237 GCA_000715115.1 Nicotiana otophora
TTCAAATCTTTAATACGTTGCTTCAATACCAAATTTAAAAATGTCAAATACTTCATATTAATAATATTTAATTTAAAGAAAATCAATTTCTAATAATGCACAGAATAAAAGAAGTCAAGTTTCAACTAAACAGGTAAAACAATTAGCAGGAAAAGTTCAAGCAAATTTTAATTATACAAATCAAATCAATGATGGAGAATATAACAAGATTTAATAATTTAATTAATGTGCAACAGTGATCTTCACAATTTAAAAATATAATCCTTCACATTTAGTCTGTGTACACACTCGTCACCTCATGTACACGACTTTCATCACATTACAATTAATACCAATCCTAGGGAAAATTTCCCCCAAACAAGGTTAGACAAGTCACTTACCTCGACTTGCTCCAATTTAACCAAGTAGTATGCTTTTTCCTCGATTTTTCGATTCCGGTCGGCGCGTATCTAGTCATAATTAATTTGATACAGTCAACAAAAATTATAGAATTAATTCTTTAAGAAAATACTATATTTTTCAATAAAAATCCGAAATTAACTCAAAATAATGGCTCGTGGGGCCCACGTCTCGGAATCCGGCAAAAGTTACGAAATATGAACGCCCATTCAATTACGAGTCTAACCATACCAAAATGACTAAATTCCAATAACAATTCGACCCTCAAATCCTCAAATCTATCCATGAGGGTTTTTCAAATTTTTCCAACTTTAATCACCAATTAAAAGTTAAAAACAGTGATAGATTCGGGTAATCTAACCAAGATTGAGTTAAGAACACTTACCCCAATGTTTTCTCTGAAAATCTCCCAAAAATCGCCTCAATCTGAGCTCCAAATCGTTAAAAATGGAAAATGGGACGAAGTTTCGTCCCATTTTCTGACCTTAAACATTCTGTCTAGTAGTTTCTTCTTCGCGAACGCGACCCTTGACTCGCGTTCGCGAAGCATAAAAATGTGCTGCCCAACTTTTCTCTTCGCGAACGTGACCTACACTTCGCGAACGCGAAGCTTTGCAAACTCCGACCTTCGCGAACATGTCCCTTACCTCGCGAACGCGTAGAACAAAAGACTGGGGTTTCGAGCTGCCTCACTCTCCTTCGCAAACGCGACGCCACTCACGCGTTCGCGGTGCATACACTGCCTTACCCTTTGCGTTCGTGTTCTCTCCTCCACGAACGCGTAGAACAAAAATCTCACCAGCTAAGAACACTCTTCGCGAACGGGAGGCTCCTCTCGCGAACGCAAAAGGGGAAACCAGAAAAATTGCAGCAGCAGAAATGATCCGTTAACCATCCGGAACACGCCCGAGCCCCTCGGGACCTCAACCAAATATACCAACAAGTCCTAATACATCATACGAATTTAGTCGAGTCTTCAAATCACATCCAACAATACTAAAAACATGAATCACACATAGATTCAAGCCTAATAAACTTTGAAACTTTCAATTTCTACAAACGACGCCAGAACATATCAAATCAAGTTCGGTTGACCTCAAATTTTGTACACAAGTCATAAATGACATAACGGATCTGTTAAAAGTTTTCAGAACTTGATTCTGACCCCGATATCAAAAAGTCAACTCCCCGGTCAAACTTCCAAACTAAAATTTATATTTTAGCCATTTCAAGCCTAATTTCACTACGGATTTCCAAATAAAATTCCGATCACGCTCCTAAGTCCAAAATCACCATACAGAGCTGTTGGAATTATCAAAATTCCATTCCGGGGTTGTTTGCACATAATTCGATATCCGGTCACTATTTGAATTTTAACTTTTAATTTTTCTTCAAAATTTCATATCTCGGGTTAGGGACCTTGGAATTTGATTTTGGGTATACGCCCAAGTCCCAAATCATGATACAGACCTAGAAAAATTGTCAAAATACTGATCCGAGTCCGTTTGCTAAAAATGTTGACCAAGGTCAACTCCGTTGAGTTTTAAAGCTCTAATTCACATTTTAATTTATTTTTCGCATAAAAACTTTCCGAGAAAATTTTACGGACTGTGCACGCAAGTCGAGTAATGATAAATAGTACTTTTTGAGGTCTTAGAATACAGAATTATTTATTAAATTTAAAGATGACATTTTAGGTCATCACATTACCAAAGATAGATCACCTAGCTATTTTGGCGGACATCGAAGTGAGGGTCATTTCGCTAGACCGGGCGCGGATCCTGCCTTCTCTTGCATGTAGTGGATAGCAAAGTGAGGGTCACTTCGTCAGACCGGGCGCGGACCAGCTCCAACTCTTTTTAAACCAATTCGGGGCTCATTTTCCCTATTTCATTTGGACGAATTTTGGAGCTCTTCTCCACTTTCTCAAGACCACCAACTCCTCCCATCTTCATGGTAAGTAATCCCCATTATCTTGGTATGAAATTCAATCATTTCTACACTAGTATTGATCAATTCTACACATAAAATACATAGATCTTCAAGAAATTTCTTCAAGAACTCAAATGAGGGTTTTGCAAGATTTCTTCCACAAGGTAATCCTACACCCTTAGACTTACATGTATGGATATATTAAGGGAATATGAGTATGAATTAAGTATTAGAACTTATTATATGGTGATTGGAAGCCATATGTTCCCAATTTAAATACATAACCATTGTAGAGATTGAAAGATGATTATTTGATGGAATTTTGTTGGTTGGGTGTGGATGAATGATCATGTCTGTGATGCTGAAAGTTATAACTTGTTGGTAAATGGTAGTAATTGGATGAACTAATTTTATGGTTAAGATATATAGAGATTCATGCCTACTAGGTGTTTGATAAATTGCCTAAATCACCAAATCTGGAAATTTATTTACTAATATTGGTCCAATTGGATTATGTTGATGTAGATTGAAGTTGTAAGAGTAGTGACAGTTTTTAATATTACTAAAGAGCTGAATTAAGAAAGCTCGATTTGTGGCGATCTTATTATCGAGGGATTTTCAAGGAAATCATCGAGATTTGAGCTGTTCGGAGGTTGATACGCACGGAATGGAATTTCTGGCATATTATACAGCTTCCTCGGTATTGGATTTGGCTTGTTTGAGGTAAGTAGCATTTCTAAACTTGGAGATGAGGGTATAAACCCCAAAAATATATGTTATATGATTTGTTTGGAGGTGGCGCATAGGCTAGGTGACGGGAGTGTGGGCGTGCACCATAGAAATTATGACGTAATTGGTCCCATGGAATTGTGTAGTCAAATAATCTGGCATCATCCATGTACTTTTATGTGTTAAAGCAATTGAGTTGCGAATCATGTTAAAATCATATTGAGGCTATATGCCAGTATTATTGAGACTCATAGAGGTCATATTGTTGTTGAATTTGTTTAAGTTGTAATTTCAAACTCAGTCATGTTCATTCATTTATATCATACCTCAGTCTCTGTTGTTATTTATTGATATATCATATCATCATTTTTGGGCTGACTTTTATGACATTTTTGAGCCCGAGAGACTGGAGAGATTGATGACTAAGTGAGGCCGAGGGCCTGATGGTGAGGATGTTTATGGGATCGGGCTGCACGCCGTAACATGTTTTATTGATTTATGCCATGATTGGCTTGTTATAGTGCTTGGACTGAAGGAGCCCCTCGGAGTCTGTACACACCCCCAGTGAGCGCAGGTACCTACTGAGAGCCGAGCGCGAGTGCCGAGTGACTTGGGAGGATTGAGTGACTATGAGGCATGAGTGACTATGAGTATTGAGTGACTGGGAGGACCGAGTGACTGATAGGATTGAGTGACTGGGAGGATTGAGTGAATTGATACTCTGAGAGTATGCATATGGTTTTATCACTATGTTGCATTGCATTGGCATGCACATTGACATGTATGAATAGAGATGTACTTTCCTCTTGCCATTTGAAAAATGAAATTTCCTGTTGTGGAAGAAAAATTTTGGGAAAAATCACAGTTTTCCAGATTTACTCATATGTTGGTGATTTCAGTGAAAAGAATTGAGTTTTACTATTATACTTGAAAATAAAATATTTATTTTTCCGGAATTGTGAACGAGCTGAGCATTTTATTATTGAGTTTTTCTTTGTGCTGCTTTAATTAGATTGTTATGAGATGTTACTGGATATTGGTGTGGACTCTGATCTTGCTACAAGCTTGTCACTTCTTTTAACCTAAGATTAGGTTTGTTACTTATTGAGTACATGGGGTCGGTTGTACTCATACTACACTTTTGCACCTTGCGTGCAAATTTGTGATGCTGATGTTGCTGTGCATGGCGGGAGCTAGCATTGGAGATGTACATGCGATCCAGTCACAATTGACTCTTGTTCTTGGTAGCTTTAGAATTATTAATCTATTCATGTATATTTTAAACAGATGATGTATTTTATTTCACACCACCTGTAAATTAAAATCTTAGAAGCTCATGATTTGTACAATCACTCCTTGGGGAGTGTATTAGAGTTAGTTAAATATTAATTGAATCGTATTATTATTATTTGTCTTACCTAGCGAGTGAGGTTAGGTGCCATCACGACTGGTCGGATTTTGGGTCGTGACAAGTTGGTATTAGAGCTCTAGGTTCATAGGTTCTACAAGTCATGAGCACGTGTCTAGTAGAGTCCTGCGGATAGGTATGATGACGCCCATACTTATATTTGAGAGGCTACATGGCATTTTAGGATAAACTTCCCATCTTTTTCTCCTTATCGTGCGGAGTTGATTCAAATTGAAATATAACTCTTTGAATTCCTTCCACGCATTCGTGTGTACATGTGAGCGCTCGGTATCAACTGTGCATCATCGGATTGTGATTCCATGAATGAGGTTCGAGATGTGTATTCTGTGTTTTGGTGATGGTCCAGTCTGGAGGACTTGAGGTCAGGTTTAGACCGCAGCTTAGGCTCGGTAGCTTCAGTTGTGTGAAGTTGTACATTTGGACTCATATGTCAGTAGTGTCCCTTGGAGTGGAATTTGTGGCTCGATGAGCGGTTGAATGACTATATGATGAGTATGATGTGAATGCAGGATGTGTTCAGGTAGGTTGAACGAGATGAATAAAGTTTACTTGTCACTCACGAGTTTGCTATTGGGTACTTGATTCTTGTTTTGATGTGACGAACATTCTTGAGTTGTGAGTGCGTTGAGGGATCTGTCATGCTGTTTAATTGTGGAGCGAAGTAGATTTTTATGTCGTGTTGATGATTTCAAACTCAGAAAGATTAAGTGATTGCATAGTAATTGTGACTGCGAAAGAGTATAACAAGATGCCAATTTGAGGCTAAACAGGTGGGTTATCCCATAGGGAGTAATCTACGTTGGTGTGTTCCTTAAAATGTTGAGTGAAGAGTTTTTTTTATGCCAACGGGGCATATGTGTTGAGACTTGAATTTGAATCTGGTTGAGAAAGTTGACTTGAGTGTCAAAAGAATGAATGCGAGTTTAGCGGATGATTGAAATATTTTTATGGTTGGCATTGCATGAGCTTGTGAAGAATTTTTGTTGAACTGATTGCGATATTATGGCAGTAATGGAGTATGGGTATTGTGAGTTATCGAGTGTTTTAATTTATGGCTTTGAGCCAAGTGGGGAGCCTGCTATTGACAATTCAATTTCATGGTTATATATTAAATTCTATTTTTGGTCTGAGGCATACTTGTGGATTAGTTATGACTTGCAAAGGTTGAGATCGAGGATGACTCGAGTACTGAAATTCCTAAATACGGGTTATATTGCGCTTTATGAGTATATAAAAATCATGGAATGAGTGAGTTGTTATTTGTGAAGGATGTAGTGCACATGGGGTATGAATTGATGTGTGGTGTTAAGACAGGGTTACCTCTTTGAGTATTATTTAAGCTAAGGGAGAACGTGTCTTTGGGCCCGTTTGGGCAGTGCAATTTAGATTTGAGCAGGGTGGATGACTCTCTAGAAGGTTCTAATGGGTTTGAGATTTATATATAGCAATCGAAGTTGTTTTTGGATTTGTGTATGGATAGAATCTGAGATTTACGTTTAATGCTGACGGGACGTGCGGTAATTCTGTTTCACTATGGATTCTACATTTCAGTATAAGAAAGGAAATAGGAATAATTTTAAATTCACATAAGGTCCTTAAGAGTGAATGTCTCGGTTGTGGTATTTATGGAGGTGCTTAAGAAGAATACAGTGGCTTATGGGCCTTAGGGCAGTGTAGTTTTATGTTAGGATGTCTTGTAGTGAGCTTTGGGTAAGGATTATGGAGTTTTGACAAGGAAAAGTGTCAACTTGAGGATAATTTAGAAGAAACTCAGAGAAAATAGAACGACTGGGTAGTAGGCTGGACCAGTATGGTAATGGTATGATTGGTTCGTTGGTTACCTATGTTGTGTGAGGCTCTACAAATGTTTTTGGTTGAATTATTCTTGGGTTTGGTAACCTACGTGGCTTGGTCGAGTTAGAGGAATTCAGTTTTGATAGCTTGGTTATGTGCAAATGGATTTCAAAGTGTTCTTGATAGTTTCTACCATGGTTTGAACCAAATATTTTCTATCGGTGGGGGGAACGTGTTGTGTATTGTGATTTCCTTCTAGAAGGAAGCAAATTGAAGGTTTCTAACTAACCAGGTATGTATTTTGCTTGTGACTCAAAGTGTTAATGAGGTTCTCGTGTTTTCATAAGATGGCCTAATAGAGGCGGTACGTGGAGTGAGATTGGGATTTGCATGTGCAAATATACAGTTCAGTTCCAAAAGGAAGGTAATGAGTTTATGACGCACAGACGATTTATGATATTGGAACTAGTGGTATTACCTAAGAAGAGTGTACATTCAAAAGGGCACATTGTGTTTTGACTTACAGATATTTTGTTGGTATTACAGTATTCGCCTTGTTGATCGACTGCTGATATTCAGACTTTTGCTATGTGGCATGGGAGAATTATAGAAGTATTCCTCGTGGGATGATCATGCATGAAAGATGTGTTAGTCATTCGAGTGTTGGAGTAGGGATCAGTTACGGTGATTTATGCATTCTATGAATCTGAAGACTGGGAGTTCTCAGAAGCATAATTGTTTCAGGGTTGCGACCTGTTTGAGGTGAGTATTTTATTTAAACTCGGTGGAGGCGTTAGTTGTGGTAATTATTTTTGATAGCTACGCGCTATGAGTGCGAATATATGTGAGGTTTGAATCCATGTGCGGACATTAGAGCAAGTATTCATACTCGGAAGAATGCTTAAGCAAAGATATGCCTAGAGTTCACTATTAAGCGTAAAGTTATAACATTTCTCGTATTCGTACCTTTATCGAGAACTACCTGAGCTATACTTGAGGTTACAAAGAGGTTGATTCCCTGAATAAATCAGGTAGTTACTAATTTTGTGTTAACTTACCGATTTGAGTTGTGATAGCACACTTTGCATATGCCTACCCTATGGCGTGTTATTTATACCAGTCGAGGAGCATGCGAATATTATTTCATTTATCATATACATGTGTACTTATTTGATTGCTCCTGTATGATATGCTTGGACTGGAGGCCTGTGACCATGCCAGACAGATTATGTTATTGGCACGTGACTTATCCGTGCGGATCCATATACTGATATTATTGGCACGTGAGTTGTTCGTGCGGGTACATATATTGATATTACTGGCACATGAGTTGTCCTTGTGGTCAAGATATTGATACTATAGCATGTGAGTTGTCCGTGCTAGTGATGTTAATATGAGCTCTAGAAGATCTGGTTATTGTTATTAAATTTGCGTGTCTTGGTTCTACTATATATAATGAGCTTATAGCATTGCAGTTGTGGTGGTGCTTGTTGAACTCGCAATACGGTTCTCTTCTTTGAGACATTTTCTATTTTTAGGTACACAGATTGCGCAATTGTGGCTTGAGTTATATTGGTGTGGCATGTCTGTGGGATAGTTGTGTTTAAAAATATAAGGTCATTGGACCTAGAATGTGTACTATCAGATTTGATAATGGTATATTTGGGAGGATGATATCGAAAGTCAGCTTAGAAAGTGATTATGGTTTTGGTTGGGGCGAGAGAGCTCCATGACTAGTTGATATGATAAGTGGTTATGAGATTCCAAATGTTTCTTTAATTATCAACAATGTACAAAGGTTTTGGGAACGAGGTTTTGTTTGATGTGAGGTTTAATACTAGTACCAGGTTGGTTTTGAGTAGTTACTGTGATCAGAAATGGTGCTGCGAGTATGCGAGTTGTGTAGTATGTTATGTGATTATATCTGGGGTATGTTTAAGGCCTAATACATCTTGTTAATACTCATACAGAGTGTAGATGTAAGATTCAGGTCTTGAAAAGAAATTTTTGGATGTTGGAAATTGGATTCCAAGGTTTATGGGCTAATGCTAAATTAGTAATTTTCAGTTATGTGGTATCGTCAGGCCTATATGGAATAGGGTGACGTGGGATCACCCCCGGGAATGTGCGTGGTAAGGTGGAATAGTGATTTGAAGGTTTAGGAATAACTCTTGGCACGTTCGAGGACGAACGTATATTTAAGTGGGGAAGAATATAATGACCCGACTTGTCATTTTGAACAATTATGCTCCTTCCAACTATTTGAAGTCTTTAATAGCTTCATATGATGTATTATGACATGTATGAATCATCGGTTTTGTTTTCAGATGTTTCGAAACATGTTCAGAAGAATACATTTCATGTTGGAAGCTTTAAGTTGAAAGAGTTGTCCAAATTTGACTTTTTAGTATTCGACCCCGGATCGAAGTTTTGATGATTCCGTTAGGTCCAGATGGTGATTTTGGACTTGGGAATATGCCCGGATTTGCATTTGGATAAGTCTAGAAAGTTTCGACACTAATTGGCGAAAGTTGGAAATATTAAGCAGAAAATGTGTCTTAATTTGTACAACACCTACATTTGGATGGGTATAACTCTCATAATATGAAGATACTTTTTATGAATTTTGTACCTAGAGTATAGCCTTTGAGTCAAGCCGTTCGTCATTAGGACATTCCTACTAAAAGTTATGATCAAATTACCAAAGTTAGATCACCCAACTATTTTGGCGGACATCGAAGTGAGGGTCACTTCGCGAGACCGAGCGTGGATCCTGCCTTCTCTTGCATGCAGTGGACATCGAAGTGAGAGTCACTTCGCCAGACCGGGCGCGGACCAGCTCCAGCTCTCTTTAAACCAATTCGGTGCTCATTTTTCCCATTTTATTTGGACGAATTTTGGAGCTCTTCTCCACTCTCTCAAGACCACCAACTCCTCCCATATTCAAGGTAAGTAATCCCTATTATCTTGGTGTGAAATTTCATCATTTCTACACTAGTATTGATGATATCTACACACAAAATACATAGATCTTCAAGAACTCAAAGGACAGTTTTGCAAGATTTCTTCCAAAAGGTAATCCTACACCCTTAGACTTACATGTATGGATATACTAAGGGAATATAAGTATGAATTAAGTATTAGAACTTATGATATGGTAATTGGAAGCCATATGTTCCCAATTTAAATACATAACCATTGTAGAAATTGAAAGGTGATTATTTGATGAAATTTTGTTGGTTGGGTGTGGATGGATGGTCATGTATGTGATGCTGGAAGTTATAACTTATTGGTAAATCGTAGTAGTTGGATGAACTAATTTTATAGTTAAAATATGTAAAGATTCATGCCTACTAGGTGTTTGATAAAATACCTAAATGACCAAATCTATAAATTTCTTTACTAATATTGGTCCAATTGAATTATGTTGATGTAGATTGAAGTTGTAGGAGTGGTAAGAGTTTTTAATATCACTAAAGAGCTGAATTAAGAAAGCTTGATTTGTGGCGATCTTATTATCGAGGGATTTTCAAGGAAATCATCGGGATTTGAGCTGTTTAGAGGTTGATATGCGTGGAATGGAATTTCCGGAGTATTGTACAGCTTGCTCGGTATTGGATTTGACTTGTTCGAGGTAAGTAACATTTCTAAACTTGGAGCTGAGGGTATAAACCCCGAAAATATATTTTATATAATTTGTTTGGAGGTGACGCACATGCTAGGTGACGGGCATGTGGGCATGCACCATAGAAATTGTGACGTAATTGGTCCCATGAAATTGTGTAGTCAAATAATCTTGGCATCATCCATGTACTTTTATGTATTAAAGAAATTGAGCTAAGAATCATGTTAAAATCATGCTGAGGCTATATGTCAGTATTATTGAGACTCATAAAGGTCATATTGTTGTTGAATTTATTTAAATTGTAATTTCAAACTCAGTCATATTCATTCATTTATATCATACCTCAGTCTTTGTTGTTATTTATTGATACATCATATCATCATTTTTGGGCTGATATTTATGATATTTTTTAGCCCGAGAGACTGGAGAGATTGATGACTGAGTGAGGCCGAGGGCCTGATGGTTAGGATGTTTATGGGATCGGGCTGCATGCCGCAACATATTTTATTGATTTATGCCATGATTGGCTTGTTATAGCGCTTGGGCTGAAGGAGCCCCTCCGGAGTCTGTACACACCCCCAGTGAGCGCAGGTACCTACTGAGTGCCGAGTGAATTGGAGGATTGAGTGACTGTGAGGCATGAGTGATTGTGAGGATTGAGTGACTGGGAGGACCGAGTGATTGAGATGATTGAGTAACTGGGAGGACTGAGTGAATTGATACTCTGAGAGTATGCATATGATTTTATCACTATGTTGCTTTGCATTGGCATGCATATAGAGATGTAGGCATAGAGATGTACTTTTCTCATGCCAATTGAAAAATGAAATTTCATGTTGTGGAAGAAAGATTTTGGGAAAAATCACAGTTTTTCAGACTTACTCATATGTTGGTGATTTCAGTGAAAAGAATTGAGTTTTACTATTATACTTGAAACGAAAACATTTATTTTTTCTGAACTGTGAACGAGCTGAGCATTTTATTATTGAGTTATTCTTTGTGCTGCTTTAATTAGATTGTTATGAGATGTTACTGGATATTGGTGTGGCCTCTGACCTTGGTACAAGCTCGTTACTACTTTTAACCTAAGGTTAGGTTTGTTACTTATTGAGTACATTAGGTCGGTTGTACTCATACTACACTTCTGCACCTTGCGTGCAAAGTTTGGATGCTGATGTTGTTGTGCATGATGGGAGCTAACATTGAAGATGTACATGCGATCCAGTCACAACTGCCTCTTGTTCTTGGTAGCTTTAGAATTATTAATCTGTTCATGTATATTTCAAATAGATGATATATTTTATTTCACACCAAATTTATAAATTCAAATCTTAGAAGCTCATAATTTATACTACCAGTCCTTGAGGAGTGTATTAGAGTTAGTTAAATATTAATTGAATCGTATTATTGTTATTTGGCTTACCTAGCGGGTGAGGTTAGGTACCATCATGGCTAGTCGGATTTTGGGTCGTGACATCATTGTAGTAATTACTTACCATTTAATAGGGTTCCAATGTAACAACCAACTTAATTTTCCCGTTGGCCAAATGATTAACGACCATATTGGTTGAAACAGAGCTGACATACCACATGCCCGAGAATAATTAGCAGAAGATGAACAACTCTTCACATATGTTAGAGTATTCTAGAAATGATTGATTGTGGTAAATAATCATTTAATGGATTTTATTTGGCTAAAGGCTAATTTGGTCATTCAGTTTTTGAAGGATATTTTAGTAAAATAATTTCACCTAAAAATCTTTACACTTATAATATAGTACGATTAAGAAAGCTTCAAATATATTTGGTGGACGTGAAATATTGGGCATATGGTTAATAATTAATAAAATTATACCCGGTCTCTAGCTATCAATCTAGGAGGAGTTACATTGTTGAGATGCGGCTCAATTGAATCTCCTTTAGTTTGTCTGAAAATTATACTGCATAAATACAATAACAACTTATTTGGATGGTTGTTATATATCGTTTCATAATATATTGTGTTGTATTATATTGTATTGTATTGTTTTATGAATACAACATTTAAATGAATTGTATCGTTTGTTGTTGTTTTATGATGACACACACCAACAATATAAAAAATAAACTTGCAATATTACTAAGAAAAAAATGATACATAATAGAATTATCATATAAAAGTAGGGTAAAGGATAAAAATAATTATTTTAATAATAAGAAAGGACAAGAAAAAAGAAAAAAAGTAAGGTAACAATGCCACCAAACTAAATTCGTTGTTACGTAAAGTGACACTTTTCGTCGTTACGTAACGAAGGATTTAACGATATGATACAATAAAATTTAAGTAACAATCGAAACAAACATTGTATTTAAAGTAACATCAGTAAGATACAATACAACAGGTAACAACCATCCAAACAAGTTGTAAAACAAAATTTTGTGTGTGTTTGTTTGTTTGTATGTACTTATATTTAAATACTATACATAATATAAGTAACATCAGTAAGATACAATACAACAGGTAACATTTTTTATTTGTTAGTTGAAATGCAAAAACAATTACAGAAGTTTAAATATATAGTTTGTTAATATGAGAGATAGATTAATTTGTTGAAATTATATTGTGATAGAGGTATTGCCTTTCAAGATTATAGCTTGTTACAATAATGGGACATGATAGAATATTGATAGTAAGATAAGTGCTGCCGGAAGGCCAAAAGAAAAACAAAGGCGTCCATACCTATTCATGATTTCATGAGCCAGCCCAATTTTTCTCACATACATGTAGCTAGCCTACCTTTCTATAACTGTAGTACACTTTCCACAATAAATTTCGCAAACTTTGGATAGTTTGGTTCAGGCACGATTAATAAATCATCGTGGCATGATCACGATATATAAATCTCAACTCAAGTACATATTTCACGCGACTTGACCATAACTTCAAATAATAATAATAAACATGTTGTAAATCGCGGGTGCGTTTCACTGGCGCGGTTTGCAATGTGTACCAAAACGACAAGTGTACGACATCGTAACTTGTTCAAGAAATAACTCCATGAATACTAAAAAGCGTTTAAATATATAATTAAAAGCGGTCAAAGGTAAAATGCACAATAAGTTTAAAACATGTAATAATTCAGATGATTAAGCCAAGTATTAATTTTTAAGCGACCGTGCTAAAATTACGGAACTCGGAAGTGCCTCACACCTTCTCCCGGGTTAACAGAATTACTTACCTGGTCTTCTGTGTTCGCGGACCATAAATAGAGTCAATTTTCTCGATTTGGGATTTTAAAATAAACCGGTGACTTGGAACACCATAATATTTATTCAAAGTGGCGACTCTAATTAAATAAATAATTCTATTTCGAATAATGTTACTTTAATTGAAAAAACTCTCCAATCCTCTCGAAAAAAAAAGGAGGTGTGACAGTGACCAAAACATTCATGTTTTAAGTAAATTTCAATTTCAATTTTTCATTTTACTCTTAGTCTCTCGCAAACCCCAGAAACGCTTACAAACAACAGAGTTGAAAAAGGTGTTGTATAAGGTTGTGTACTTACCACTACTAAATGTTAGTAATCTGTGCTTGAAAAAGGTGTTGTATAAGGTTGTGTACTTACCACTACTAAATGTTAGTAATCTGTGCTTGAAACCAAAAAATCAGAGGAGTAAAGAAATGTTAGTTCAATATATAAAATAATTTTCGAGTCCACAAGTTGTTTGTGTGTGCTTAAAGAATTTAATTCCCTCACTATTGTCCAAAGTTATGAATTATTTCCTCCCAGGATATAATACGGAAAGACTATTCTGTAATATGGGCAATTGAAATTACAGACCTTTATTTATTTGGAAAAAAACAATGCAACAATGTAAAAAATAGGGGAGAAGTTTTCAGATTTTTCTTATATGAAAATTGAGGCTAAGCCTCTAAATTTATAGACAACGAAAATGTGAGACGAAAATGTACAATTAAAAAGGTACCTCTTACATTTCATATTCACCATTCACGAAACCTAACACTAAATACCGCGTAATAATTATTCCCATAGATTAAGATGAGTCTATAATTTATTACTTCCCCGTAGTCAAATTTAAGTTGGCATGATATTTGAACATAGAGATAGACCAAAGATTTGAAATTTATGAATTCTAAATTTATCACCAAACCCATAAAAAAATGTGAAATTTTGCCGAACCACAAACCGGCTTTCCCGGACTCATCTCACCGGCGAAATTCTATTATCTGTCCTACCTTGCGTTGGATACGCCATTGGTAGTGACCCAAATAGTGGTGGATGTGCATAGAGCATTATTGGTGCTTGAGCACCCATTGCCTTTGACTAGATCTAGCAGATTTACATAGGGAATTAACAAAAAACTTAGATAAACATTGAGTAAGCATCCATAACTAAACTTGTTTTCCCTCTTCTTATCTCCGAGCACCCACGACTTTGAAATTTTGGATCCGCCACTGAACCCAAAGCCGGGCATAGTAGGGTAGGGGACAATGTGTTATCCTTTGATGGCTTCGTCAGTTCTCTATTTGACTCTTTGCAAATAAACCCGGAGAGTACTACATGTGGACCATACACCTTAAATGTATCATTCTTTTTCCTATAAGAAGAAAAGTAAGGGAAAACATCTGACGATAAGTACTCATTCTATCACTAAAACTCTGTTACTTAATTAGTCTTCAATACTTTTCAGAGAAATACAAGAAATTGTTAAAGATATAGAATTCTATGGAGATGAAAAGTTCAACAGTGGGAGGTGATGATAACAAGTTTTCATGTAAAAGTGTAAGAGAGTACATTAAAGAGCAAAAGGGTAGGCTGTTTATAATCCGAAGATGTATTGTTATGCTTCTTTGCTGGCATGATTAGAAGAGCTTACCCCTGCATTGGCCATTTGTTATTAGTATATATTCACAGTCAATTTGGGAAAATTTTATCTACTTGTCAAAGACTACAAGTTAGAGACTACTCGTTTCCTAAGTTTTACATCTTTATAATTTTGTAAAGCCTTTGCTTCTCCTTTTCTCCTTTCTTTTATTTATCTTTTCACATACAAAGAAAGAGCAAATTGTTTGAACTATCAAATAATAGAAGCTCCTGTGTTTGCTAACAGGGAAAGGACATTTGATGCATCT
Source organism: Nicotiana otophora (assembly GCA_000715115.1). Taxonomy (NCBI): domain Eukaryota; kingdom Viridiplantae; phylum Streptophyta; class Magnoliopsida; order Solanales; family Solanaceae; genus Nicotiana; species Nicotiana otophora. The sequence continues at coordinate 15,564 of AWOL01S0134725.1, forward strand.
GAATCAACTCTTGGTCTACCCTCTCTTTCAGCGTAGGAGCGCCAACGGAGTTAGGATAAGAAGCTTATTAATTTGGGATTTTAGTCGTTATTAGATTCTAAATTAATAATTCGTAAATGTTCAATCAAGTTTTTAAGACAAATATAAAGTTTAGACAAAAGTTATTGGATTCGATCGAACCCGTTACCTACCCACTAGATCCCCCTTGAGCTAATCTCTGTTTGGAGTTCAAAACAAGAATTTAAATTTTCTCCTTTTAAAAGTTTGTTCCACCTTCTACTTTTTTTTAAATTAACATACAATAAGAATTAGGCCACAGTTTCAAACAAATTAAGATCGGCTATATGAATCCTCTCATAAATTGACTAGTTTTAGGCGTACCTGTCACAACTCTATTACTTTATCTGACTTCAACCCCACCCCCCACCCCCCCCAAAAAAAGAATAATAATGGTGGAATTATTCTCTAGAACAAACGCTAATGGCCTGAGATTAAATGGAGTAGTTCGGTTGCAAGAACTTCAATGCCCTTTATTAATTCCTGCAGTTGGTAGAAAACGCATGAACTGAAACAGCTGTGCTGGCATGACTAATTCATATTATTATGTATACACATACTAATTCTGATGTTTTGGTTGAGAACGTGATATATATGAACTGAAAGTAGTAGGCTGGTCACACTATTTTAGTTGGAAGAGCATAATCTTCCATCTAATCTGTTCCCTTTTATTCACTTATATAAGTCGTTCATATACCATTATAAGTATATTATTTGCTTTCACTCGGAATCATTAGCAGACACGAGGTCTCAAAAAATTGTTGGTTACATCTGTTACACGGGTAGCACTGAATCCATTGTCAGCTATTTGTACGATCGACTAGAAAGGCTCACCAATTGAAAGTTTGCCAGGAAAATGTAAACACAGGCAACAGAAATTTTTTAATATCATCTATCTTGATATTCATAAACTACTGTCAATTGTATGTATTCTATTGTCCGTGTTTACATTTTTCCTTACAAACATCTCAATATTGAGTCTTGGTATATTTCAGCTAATACAAATAGTTATAGGTACCAGCCCTCTATGAGTTCAGTGCTACCCTTCTAAGATATGTCCCAACAATCTCATACTCCTTACTTGTTGTATAGGACAAAATCCGCCCTAGAATATTTAGGGTGATATAGCATCAAGGAAAGAGTCAGCCGAGATCGGCCAGAGAGCAGCAAGATTCGTGATCGAGATGTTAATAATGACTGAGGTCGAGCACCGCAGATAGAGCAATAACGGTTAGTTTTTGAAATAGGATAGTGAATATTCTCTGCACTTGTACTATTAGGGTTTGCTAGAAATATGTCTCAAATAAATAATGAAATAGAGAAGGAAAAAGGCATGTAATATTCACTTGATAAGAAAATTTTCAGAAGAAGATTCTCTCTCTTGTAAAGATACAAAAACTACCTTTTTATCAAGATTCTTGCCATATTATTCCACACTTTTACACCAGATCCGAGAATAGTTCGAACAAATCTTGGATTTATCTGTCATTTGTCATTGTCAGGAGGAACATTCGTTCAATCCATCCTTTATTGGGTGAATCATTCCTCCTATTTAATTAAATGTCATTTATTGCTAGTTACATCTCCATTATTGCTCATTTTTTATGAACGTTTTGTGCCTATCATTGTTAACATTTCACTGGATCTATCCCTTCTCACACACGTTTTTAAGATTCGCATCTAGAGTTATTATAACTAACTAGATTTAACCCGTTATTATATAAATTTAATAGTTTAGGCGAAAGTTATACTTTTTGGTCAAACACTTGTCACATTAAAAGTTTGCAATGTTAGGTTGTTTGTAGCAACTTCACCCTACTATCTCTGCACTTTCTGTGAGATTTGAAGTGCTGGATTGGTTGTATATTAATTTTTTGTGTATGGAACCGTGATTTACTGGAATGATGACCTTTTTTAATAGAGAAAGCATGTTGACATTCTGAATTCTGCAGTTAATGTTGTCGAGGATTCTGCTTCTGCTGTTTTTGACCTACATTCCTGCAGTAAAACAGACTAAAATCAGAGGAATGGTTGTGGACCTGTGCTACAAGATATTTTTTCAACTTATATTGTCCACACAACAGTTGGTTATTTTAACATGTTTGGTTTACAAACTATAATACTATTAGAATACTCTGCTGGTCTGCTATTTTTATGAGAGCCACTGGCATCCCTGATGTCTCCTTTTTCATTTTTGGTTTCTGTCAACGATAGTTTCAGTTGATAATGGTCTATAACTTGATGCTGCTTAATCTCTTAAATCTACATTTACATGTGAGAGAAAAGAAAATGAATCAAATTCATTGATTGCAAACAACAAATGAGAAGCTGAAAGTGGTAATTTCTCCCACTGCATGTCCATCTATATAGAAGAGTCTCTATGTATGTGTGTGCGTGTGACATTCTGTTGACGTTAATGTTGGAAGTCAAGATATTTAAGACTTGAAATGCCGAAAAATCAAAAAGTAGAAGAGAGAAAAATCAAGAAAGTGCATGATTCATGAGACCACTAACTTGTAACAAATAGCAAAACAATAAAAAAGGACAAAGTTCTGCTATTGCTTTTCTCTCTATAATAATATAACCATGTCATGTTAACAGAGGTTCAGTTTCAATCACTTCTTAGAAACTGCAAAACCAATGATTATTCAGTGGAAAATGACTGAACATGGTCAAAAAGCATCTACAGTCTAGTATTTACAAATTGCTCAATTTAGGTCATAGCAAAGACTTAATACTAAGATCATTTTTGACATTTAGAAACATATCATGAGTCTTTCAAAATCCACATTCCATGTGAAAGCTCAAAATCATCTTGACTCTGAAAGTGTGGCGTTCACTGATGGTGCATGAGTGAAGGGAGCCTTGGCGTAACTGGTAAAGTTGCTGTCATGTGACCAGGAGGTCACGGGTTCAAGCCGTGGAAACAACCTCTTGCAGAAATACAGGGTAAGGCTGCATACAGGGTAAGGCTGTGTACGAAGACCCTTGTGATCCGCCCCTTCCTCGGATCCCGCACATAGCAGGAGCTTACTGCACCGGGTTGTCCTTTTATTGATGGTGTATGGGCGGAGGAGGATGTGGCGGCATGTGATATTCAACTGTAAGAGCATAATGTGGATGATGTCCGGGAGGAAGTATGACCGGTGTTCCGACTGCTGACACGTGGTGCCCCGGTGGAGCAGCCACCGGATGACCCATCGGAGCACCATACATACCCAAACCATGCATATTGGGCTGGTTTCTTTGCCCGACACTGGGTCCAACTGCATTTGATGGGCTTGGATTGGTTTGTTGGCCTGTTATAGGGGTCTGATTTGTAGCAACCTCTCCATTGTTGACACTTGTAATGTCATGTATACTGGACCTTCTCCTATCTCTATTCATGGAATTTAATCGGATAAAGTATTTTTGGGCATGACTAGCCACTTGAGTTGGTGTTCTAGAAATCACATAATTCCTTGAAATACTTCTCCAGTCTCCCTTTCCAAACTTATCTAAACCAAGCAAGAATAACCTGTAAACAAAAAAGTAGGAAAAGTATGATAAGCAGATAGAGGAATTCAGGATTTTAAGTCTGCACCTACTACTTTGTCACAATTTTGTGATAATAGGTACCAATATTACACAAATATACATTGTACATTTGCAACTAATGGTATGACCTTATAAGCAATTATTCATAAAATAAGCCATCAATTTTATCTACTCAAATCAGAAGTTAGTGCACTAGAAAAACTACTTTAAAAAAAGAAAGGGAGATGCACAAAGCATTCGCGTTCATGCAGGATCAGGGAAATGACCGTACCCAAGAATATGTGATGTAGGCAGTCTACCCTAATGCAAACATTAGGGGCCAATGCCATGGCTCGGATAGGAGACAACTTAACCACTAGAAAAACAAAATGTTTGAATTAAAGTTTAGTGTTACCTATGCTCTTCTTCAGTCCAAGGTATTCCTTTTCTTCTTTCTTGTTCAGACTTGGAACTTCCTTTTCCTCCTTGGCCAATTTGGTCATGTACACTAGCTGAAAATCCATTTACATAACTACAATTGGACCGCCCGGTCGATAATCCAGAATAGCCATGGTTGCTATCTTTGGTTGATGAAGATGTTTCCTCTCCTGTGTAAATGGGAATTGGAACATTGCCAGCTTCAATGGCAGTAACATCATCCACTAACAGTTGGTAATGGTGTTTTAGTTCTTCAATGGTTTTACTTGGAACCATAGAAGCAATCTTTTGCCACTGTAATTTGGAGTCCTCAATCCAATGAATAGCAATTGCATTTTCAAAGGCTTTATCTTCTTCTCTACTCCACACTAGAGATGATGTTGATGCTGACATGTTTCTTTTCTTGATTTGCTTCTGCTTCCTTTTTAGTTCTTAGTCTAATCTTGGTAGTGTGATAGCAGTGTTGGGGGGGGGGGGGGGGGGGGTTAGAAGAGATACTTTCTTGGTAGATTTCTTTGCTAATGCCTCTTTTCTCTAAGAAGAAGGAAAAGAGTAGAGGGCAGAGGATAGGAGGATAGGTAATAGGGGAAAAATAAAGGGTGTAGGATAAAAATACTGTTTCAATGTATTAATGGAGGAGGACCACTTGTGACTTGTGAGGTTGAAGTGATGGGCTGATTTGTCATGTTCAATATAAAGTCATGCAACAATTTGGTATAAAAACAAAAAGATGAATATAAAGTGAAACTCCCTTTTCAATTTCCTCACCTAAGAAAAAGAATGTAAAGAAGAAAAAAGAACTACAGTATGATTGAATAGACTAAAGTTTCAAAGCGGTAAAGATCCCATTTGGGTCCATTTTCAAAACCTCAAAAGTGAAAGTACAGCAAGAGTTTCATCATAAAAAATGAGAAAATTGCAACAAATAATGATTAAATTGGTTCGAATTTCAACAAAATCGTGTAATTCCACGAGTGAAATATAAGAAAGGTAATATATACGCAAATCTTATCTTTTATCCTACGATGACAGGAGCTAATGCTCAAGTCAAATGGTAATAGCAATGATTGAGAGGTCTTTATCGAAAATTGTCTAACATGATTTTTTGGATTACGCACAGTTAGGGAAGGCAATTTGGCTGGGTTATAAAAGATTCTATTTTAAGGACTCTTTCAAGTCGGTTAAAATTTACAATGGTAAAATCCTTCTGTAACTATATTTCTCTCTAATAACTCGTGTGCTACCATATACTAAAAAGTCAGAGTTTAACAATAACAACAACCCAGTATAATCTCATTAGTGGGGTTTGAGAAGGATAGTGTGTACGCAGATCTTACCCCTACCCTGAGGTAGAGAGGCTGTTTCCGATAAACTCTCGGCTCCCTCCCTTCAAGAACTCTCCACCTTGTTCTTGAGTGACTCGAACTCATAACCTCTTGGTTGGAAGTGGAGGGTGCTCATCACTAGAGCAACTCACTCTTGTCAAAAAGTCAAAGTCCCCTAACAAATATTCCGAAAATTTGTGGAGAAAATAAGACTAAATCATACTTCATGTTTTAAGCATACTACAGGAAATTTTGACCTCAACCATATTCACAATATGGATAGAGTTACTTTAATTTTTTTCCTTTGTAAAGGAAGGTAAAACACAATGTTTTCTATGGGAAATCTTAGTAGTTTGATTGTTGTTACTTAAATCTTTACCTTGTTGATGAGGTTTGATTCTTGTAATCCCTTCCCATGTTCTTATTGTTTTGGAAGTTATTAAGTTGTGTTTCTCGTTGTGTTAAACCTAAAATAAAGTAGAGTATTATAGTATACCAACGGTTTGGTACAAAAATAATTTAAAAAGTCCTGTGATGTGTCATCTAAGAGGAATGAAATGAACATTAAATATTCACATAATCGATTTCAACAAATTTGGAATAAACACAAAATTGGTTGATTGACTAATCGACTGACGTTGTCTTGTTAGTGCACATTTTTGTATGATGGAGTAATAATTAATCGGGTACATGTGAGTTACTTTCTTGCTTTGAAATAATTATTCTTCTATGCTTTCACACATAATGGCGGGGCCAAAGTAGTGACGCGGGGAGCACCAATGTGACAATGTGCAAAAACATTAGTCTCGGGGGCCAAGGGCTATCTTAAATTGTATTCCTTCACCTTTTTCCCATTTGTTCAGTGTTTCCTTGACACTCATTTTAACATTATTTATTAAGAGTTTATTTGATTAAATTATCCTTATTAATAATCATAAAAAAATTATTTATGTACGGATAAAATCGGGAGCAAAGTTTTCCTCGATTTTCAGATGAGGAAACAAAAGGGAAGCACGACTCGACACGACTACAAGCGAGGCCGAAGGACCCCTCGTATTGGAACCCGGGAGGAGTGAACGATGCATCTGAGATCGGGCACGGTGACACCCAGGTCAAGTAAGGTTTCTGGACCACGAGAAACACGTAGAACAGTTATGCATGACGAGTAGATTTTTACCGAAATATCAACTGCGGATCGACATTTACCGAAAAAAGGAGATTTTTACTTTATTTAAACTTGTACTAGGACTGAAATTCCCCTACTATATAAATGGAAAGGTTTCTTTTATTTTGACAAACTGTGACACGCAAATCAAAGAAATAAAGGTTTATTTTTGTCTTCTAGCTACTGTTGAAAGTGTTCTTCATTTGATCTCTTCTTTATTCGCGATCGAGCTTGTATCGAGGGTCCGATCGAGGACGAATCCCACTGTTCAACCTAATATCAGGTTTGATCATTACATTGCTATTAGTTTGATTATTTATTTTATCTTTAACTTAATTACTTGTTGTTCTTAACCATTCGTAATGAATTAAATCATATATCCTTTAAACCGCGTAAAAAATTAATTGTTACTCGTTTTAGAGAGTAAACAGTGTGGCGCCCACCGTGGGGCAAAGGATGATAGTGGTGATTTGATACGATTCTCCATAACACATCCTATTTTACGCTTGTTCTTTGAAGTTTTGATTCCAGGTTAGCCTAAGGACGTCAAATTTTCAGTCTATTCACTTGAACGTTGATGCCGAGTCAGGACATTATGGTGAGAATAATAATGTGATGCCTAGTAATGATGTGCGCCTTGTCGATCCCAATGGTGTTCCAGCCGCTGACCCGGTCGATGCTAACTCACAAGTGACCATCAATATCAATCTACCGACTGATCCCGAAAACAGCATTCGCGGGGGACCCTGACCAGCGGCTCGAGAGGCGCCCGAAGGCGAAGGTGATAAGGTAAGCCTGCAATTGATTTTTGAAATGTTGCAAGCTCAGCAAGCGGCGATAGAACAGTTATAGAATCAGAGCCACGCCCTAACAGGGTTGAGCCCGAGCAGTCACGGGAAAATACTCGGAGGGATAAACACGTTTTCATGGAACCGAGCGAATTCAGGCCTGGGGAACCTTCCGAGGTGATGAAGATGCTTGAAGCATTGACAAAACAGGTGGAGTCTGGCGAGAAAAAGATTGAGGTCAATGACAAGAAGGTGGAAACGTATAACTCCAGGGTCGATCAGATCCCGGGAGCACCTCCGATATTGAAGGGACCAGACTCCAAAAAGTTTATTCAGAAGCCTTTCCCCCCGAGCGCGACATTGAAGCCGATCCTGAAGAGGTTTTGAGTGCCCGACATCCCCAAGTATAATGGGACCACAGATCCAAATGAGAATGTAACCTCCTATACATACGCAATCAAAGGGAATGATTTGGAAGACGATGAAATTGAGTCGGTATTGCTGAAAAACTTTGGGGAAACCCTGTCCAAGGGAGCAATGATATGGTATCACAACTTGTCTCCAAATTCTATCAACTCGTTTGCTATGCTTGCAGATGCTTTCGTAAAGGCCTATGCCGGCGCCATCAAGGTCGAGACCAGGAAGTCAAATCTTTTCAAGGTCAAGCAGAAGAATAACGAGATGCTTAAGGAGTGTGTGTCGAGGTTCCAAATGAAACTGATGGATCTGCCATCGGTTGCGGATGATTGGGCCGTTCAGGCATTTACTCAGAGGCTTAACCCCCAAAGTTCTGTGGCCTCTCAACAGCTAAAGCAAAACTTGGTGGAGTACCCAGCAGTTACCTGGGCCGACGTCCATAACAGATATCAATCGAAGATCAGGGTCGAAGACGACCAACTTGGGGACCCTTCTGGATATGTTTACCCCATTAGAACCGATGACATGTCTAAGAGAACCATTGATCAAGAGACGAGGTCGGTCCGAGATCGATATCAGCCATACAATGCAGATCGAAGGGGAAACGGATTCGGGCGCTACCTGATAAGGAACGAGAAGAGAAATGATCGAGGACCAAGCGAACATGGGTTGATGAGCAAGAACGGGTTTGACATGTCGCTCGGGAGTAGGGAGGCACCAAGACTATCAGAGTATAATTTCAGTATGGACGCTGCAAGCATAGTGTCAGACATAGGGCACATCAAAGAGACTAAGTGACCATTGCAATTCAACCCTGCCTAGAGAGATCCTAATTTGATGTGTAAGTACCACGGTACTCACGGTCATAGGATTGCCGACAGTTAAGAGAAGAAGTTTCTCTACTGTTCAACAATGGGCACCTTCAAGAATTCCTAAGCGAGCAAACCAAAAACCTTTTCAGAAACAGGGACGCCAACAAACAGGCCGAACAAGAGGAGCCTCGGCACGTAATCAACATGATCATTGGGGGAGTTGATGTCCCCCAAGGGCTGATGATAAAATGCACCAAAGTTTCTATCACGAGAGAGAAATGCACTCGGGACTACGTCCCAGAAGGAGCTATCTCATTGAGCAACGAAGACGCCGAGGGTATCGTACAGCCTCACAACAATGCACTAGTGATATATGTACTTATCAATAAATCTTAGATTAAACGTATGTTGATTGATCTAGGTAGCTCGGCCAACATCATCATATCGAGAGTCGTAGAGCAACTGGGTTTACAAGATCAAATCATACCGGCTGTCCGGGAATTGAATAGATTCAACATGGCATTCGGGACCACGAAAGGTAAGATAACGTTACCAGTAAACACTGCTGGAACCACCCAAGAAACGAAGTTCTAGGTAATCGAAGGGTTTATAAGGTACAACGCCTTGTTCGGAAGGCCATGTATTCACAACATTAGAGCGGTGCCTTTGACCTTACACCAGACGCTGAAATTTCCCACTCCGGGAGGAGTCAAAACAGTCTATGGAGAATAGCTGACCGCATGGGAATGTTCGCTATCAATGAAGTAATCCCGGAGCCCGCGGTTCCAACATCAAAAAGCTTGGAACCGACCAAAAGAGAAGAAACTAAATGGCAATCAATAATACCAGCCTTAGCCGAGCCGAAAAACTAGAAGGAGCACGGAGCGGATGATGAGGATGATTACAGTGTCCCGAGATCATTCATAGCACCTGATAATACTGATGCCACCAAATAGGTGATCGAGGAGTTGGAGCAAGTTATATTGATCGAGCACCTACCAGATCGAAAGGTATACCTCAGCACAAGGTTAACCCCCGAGCTCTGGAAAAAACTTATTGATTTTTCTTAAAGCTAATGCTATTAGTTTTACCTGGTCCCATCTAGACATGACAGGGATCCCACCGGAGGTAACCACTCACAAATTGAGCTTGGATTCGAAGTTCCATCCGATTAAGCAGAAGAGAAGGCCACATCCGAGGTTAAACATGCATTCATCAAAGATGAGGTATCCAAACTCCTGAAAATAGGTTCCATCCGGAAAGTTAAATACCTGGATTGGTTAGCTAATGTAGTGTTATTTCCTAAAAAGGAAATAAACTGAGGATGTGTGTAGATTATAAGGATCTAAATAAGGTGTGTCCAAAGGATTCTTTCCCTTTGCCTAACATCGATCGAATGATCGATGTAACGGCCGGACACGAGATACTTAGTTTTCTTTATGCCTATTCTGGGTACAACCGAATTCTAATGGACCCGAGCGATCAAGAAAAAACTTCTTTCATAACCAAATTCGGCACCTACTGCTATAACGTAATGTCATTCAGATTAAAGAACGTTGGTGTCACATACTAACTCTTAGTCAACCGAATGTTCGAAGAACAAATAGGAAAATCAATAGAAGTTTATATTGATGATATGTTAGTTAAGTCCCTGCGAGTAGAGGATCATTTGAAACATTTACAGGAAACCTTCGACATATTGAGAAAGTACAATCTGAAGCTAAACCCGGAGAAGTGTGCATTTAGGGTTAGCTCAGGCATGTTTCTCGAATTCATGGTATCTAATCAGGGAATAGAGATCAAACCGGACAAAATAAAGGCCATAGAGGACATTAAGGTAGTATACAACGTCAAGGTAGTACAAATACTGACCGGGTGGATAGCCGCGTTGGGTCGGTTCATCTCGAGATCGTCGGATAAGAGTCATCGATTCTTCTCACTGTTGAAAACGAAGTACAACTTCTCTTGGACTCTGGAATGGAAACAAGCTTAGGAAGAACTCAAGCGATACCTATCGAGCCCTCCCTTGATGCACATTCTGAAGGCGAACGAACAATTGTACCTCTACTTGGCGGTTTCTGAGGTGGAGGTAAGTGGTGTCTTAGTCTGGGAAGAAGAAGGTACACAATTTCCTATTTGTTATGTTAGTAGAACCCTAAGGGACGCCGAAACAAGGTATCCTCACCTAGAAAAATTAGCGCTCGCCTTGCTAAGCGCTTCTAGGAAATTACCCATATGTGTCGTGACCTCCTATCTGCTAAGAAATGTCATGCATATACCCGAGCTCTCGGGCCGATTGGCCAAATGAGCCATCAAAATTAGCGAGTATGATATAGAGTATAAACCCGGGACCGCCATAAAATCTCATATTTTGGCAGACTCCGTGGCCGACTTCATGCTGGCTTTGATACCCGAGGTCAAAAAGGAGTTACTACTCACTTCGAGTATTATCTCGGGGATCTGGACTCTATTCATGGGCGGTGCCTCCAACGTGAAAGGGTCCGGGCTCGGTATCGTATTGAAACCACCTATGGGTAACATAATTAGGCAGTCTATTAGAACTATGAAATTGACTAACAATGAAGCCGAGTATGATGCTATGATTGCAGGTCTAGAATTGGCTAAGAGCTTGGGGGCCGAAGTGATCGAAGCCAAATCTGACTCCCTCCTTGTTGTAAATCAAGTCAATGGAACATTCGAAGTAAAAGAGGAACAAATGCGGAGGTACATGGACAAGTTATAGGTGATCTTACACCAATTCAAGGAATGGACTCTATAGCACGTACCTCGGGATCAGAATAGCAAGGTCGATGCACTAGCCAACTTGGGATCGTCTGTCGACTCCAATGAATTCAACTCGGAGGCAGTGGTACAACTGATGAACTCAATGATAGAAGAAGTCACACAGAGGTAAACTCTACAAGTTTGACTTGGGACTGGAGAAACAAATACATCGACTACTTGAAGACAGGAAAAGTGCCATCGGATCCCAAGGAATCAAAAGCCTTGCACACTAAAGCTGCCAAGTTCAGCTTAGTCGAGGAGAAATTGTTCAGAAGATCTTTCTTCGGCCTACTAGCTAAGTGCTTGGGTCCGGGAGAGATTGAATACACTATGAGAGAGGTCAACGAGGGCACTTGCGGGAACCACTTGGGG
>AWOL01S0134725.1:28334-62037 GCA_000715115.1 Nicotiana otophora
CCCTTGGGGGGGGGGGGGGCAGAATCCCTGGTTCAAAAGTTAATGAGAGCCGGTTACTACTAGAATGAAATAGAGAAAGATGCGAAAGACTTCGTACGGAAATGCAACGAGTGTCAAAGAGACACCCCAATTATTCATCAACCGGGAGAGGAGATTCACTCGGTCCTGTCTCCATGGACGTTTATGAAATGAGGGATGGACATCATCGGTCCCCTGCCATGGGAGCCCGGTAAAGCCCAATACATACTACACATGACCGATTATTTTTCCAAGTGGGTCGAAGCTCAGGCGTTCGAGAAGGTCTGGGAAAAAGAGGTCATCGACTTCGTCTGGGATCACATAATATGTCGATTTGGGATACCGGCCGAGATCGTTTGCGACATCAGAAAATAATGCGTCGGCAGCAAGGTAAGTAAGTTTTTCGTAGACCACAAAATCAAAAATATATTATCAACACCTTACCACGCTAGTGGGAACGGACAAGCGGAATCGACGAACAAAACTATAATTCAAAACTTGAAAAAGACACTGACCGATTCAAAAGGAAAGTGGAAGGAAATCTTTTCCGAAGTCTTGTAAGCATACCGAACGACTTCGAAGCGAGTACCAGAGCGACCCCGTTCTCTCTAGTCTACAGTGCGGAAGCCTTGATCCCGGTGGGGGAACCGAACCTCAGGCTCCAATATGCTACCAAAATGTCAAACGGTGAGGCCTGACCATGAGTCTGGACTTATTGGACGGAAGGCGGGAAGCCGCCCTGGTCCGATTGGCCGCCCAAAAGAAGCCAGTAGGATGGTACTACAACCAAAGAACTAACCTTCGACATTTTCAAGTTGGGGACTTGGTGTTAAGGAAAGTAACACTACACACCAGGAACCCAAACGACGAGAAACTAGGCCCGAATTGGGAAGGGCCGTATAGAGTTACCGGAATAACTGGGAAAGGTTCATATAAACTTGAGGCGGGAAATAGTGTACAACTACCAAACAGCTGGAACGTGACACACTTAAAATGGTACTACTGCTAATGTGTGAGCACATTTCCATTTTGAAATTTATTATATTACAGACTAACTTGTGCATGTACTTAGCCGAGGGCAAATATGACTATTGGGTCTAAAAGCACATGTTGTACTCTTTTTTTCTTGAACCGGTTTTTTCTTGAAGTGGGTTTTACGGCAAGGTATTTAACGAGGAAATAGTAAAATATGCTACTTTAGTTTCGAAGGCCGGCCTAAAGCCGGAGTTGCTGATCACCTACACCGGATCAAGAATATTCGAGCCTTCACAAATTCGGCCTTAAATACTGGGGCCATTACCCCCTAAGTTAGGATCCTCAGAAGGTGTTATTACTTAATATGAAAAGTCAGGGGTTGGTAATTAGGATGCGTTGTAAGGGTCAAATGGCCAAATGAACTGTACCCATGTGGACCACTTTTGCCATGGCACAAGGCTTATGTGCCTTTGATTATATACTCCACATAAAAAAACAATGAAATAAATATTTGCTTTCTTTATATTTTATCACTACGCATTTCACATCATCGATGCATCCGTTGAATTACTTAGAACGGATAACGGATCCTAAATCCTAGAGCCCACGAGTTACCCTGACTCGGGGATTGTCGTCCAATAAAAAATTGGATGACCCGGGCTATCAAATCTCAGAGGCACCGAGCCTACTAGACAAGGCCCAAACATGAAAGGCTACGGCCAACCTAAAACGGCTCGCAAACATCTGAGTCCGTACTTAGAAAGTAAGCACCTTACGTACGATTAAAACCTATTAAAGAGTTACCCTCGGCAAAACACCATCGTGTATGACTAAAACACTCAAGTATCTTAAAGGCCTTAATTTTTATTAAAATTTTGAAGCCGCGAATAACTCGGAGTTACCATTGAAATCGGGCCTCATTCGGGCTTCCAGGGAACGAATGCTCCAGATTACGTCTAATTTTATGCTAAGGCATTAAGGATGATCCACAAATAAAAATTTCAAATAGATGCTGAAAAGTAAAAGATATAATGTTGTCGAAGGAAAAATTACATATATATATTCCAAAAAGTATTTACAAAGGCACGATAAAACAACCTCAAAATAAACAAAAAAGAAAATATATATAAAGAAGAAAAAAAGGAGCTAAGGCATCTCCGCCTAATCTTCACTAGAGCTCGACTCGGCGCCAGAACCTTCGGGACCTTCGGGTTCATAAAGCTCTTTTGCCTCGGCCTCAAGCCTCTTGGCTTCTTCAATCTTGGCTGACAGATCAAATCCCTAGGCGTGGATCTCCTCGAGGGTCTCCCTCCGGGACAACCGCTTTACCTACTCGGCCTTTTGTTATCAAATATGCTTCGGCTATCTACGCATCAGTTTTATACTGGCCAGCATTTCTTCGATCTCGGAGGAATCAATCGAGGTTGCCTCTAACTTGGACTTCATCACAGTATATTCTCGGTCGAGGTCATCCCGTTCCGAGACAGCTGAATCCAGTTATGCTCTAAGTTCATCATTTAGTCGAGACCACTTGTCGGCCTTATCCTTTGCCGCTCGGTGCTAGTCCTTGACCGACGTGAACTCCTCTTTTGTAGCTTCCTTTTCTGAGGCTAGAATTTCCATACTGCTTCTCGACGTCTCGGCAGAAGTGTTGAGCTAGTTCATCTCGACCCGGATCTGGTCAATCAGGTCTATCATCTCTTGGACCTGCGATGTTACGATGTTAGTCCCTATGCATAAACTCTCATTTTTAACCAGGTCGGTATGCTCCCGTTTCATGGACAGAGCCTCATTTTGAGCTTTTCTAGCTCGGCTCGAAGAATAGGGAGGTCCTTGAGAGCCTCGTCTTTCTGCTCACTGAGAAACCTATACATGTCCTTCTGTCGGACTTGCTCTTTGAGCTCGAACTCGAGCTGGCTGACTTCCATTCGAGACCAAAGAAAGCTTTCACGGGTAAGCACCGAATCCTAAAAAATGAAACGATAAGATCATGAGGACATACTTAAGTTAGATAATATGCACGAAAGGCACAAGGAAGGGGAAACTTACCTGGTTCAGTGATGTTGTGCCTCATTGAAGAGACTCAATGTGCCTACTTCATTCATCTTCGACTGGTCCTCATAGATCACCAGGCAACAAAGATAACTGGCCATTCCCATCGGAGCAAACAATACCGGGTGTTCACCGGGATAGTAAACACGACCGTTCTTTTACGATCGGGATCCACACTCAGTGCAAGGAACTACCTCACTAGCTTCATGCTTGAGTTGGGCTTGCCTGCCCCTCACGACAGGTTTGTTTTCGGGATCTCTAGGTTATCAAACCTGGAATAATCATCCAATGTGCCCATGTCCACGCCGTTAAAGAACATGTTGAGGGCCTCGTCTACGCCCCATGTTGTCTCGTTTGACTTCTCCTTGCCGGCCTGAGCCTCGTCGAACATGGACTCTTTGTGAGACAGAGACTCCGCGATGTCAATGACACCGGCTATTTCCTTTGGGGTAGGGTTGGTTTCTCGGGAGGACGTAGCCTCTGATTTTCCTTCTAGCTCCCGAGCTAAAGAGGGATCGGCCTCTCCGCTACCTTCTCCCGTTGCCACTTATTCTTCTTCATCAATGGTCAACCCATGAGCGAAGAACTCTAGGTTATCATCTTTGGGGTAATCCTTAAGCCGGTAAAGGGAGTCGGGGTCCGACACCTTGGCTTAGGAACTCTTCTTGTTGCTTTTTCGAACCCGAACAATTACCCTCTTCTTATTGGCCTCGACTTTCGGGGAGCCAGAAGATTTCCTCTTTTTTCACTTTTTCTCCTCTTGTTCAGTAGCTTCAGGCTGTCCCGAAGTGGAGGGTTTAGCAAGTGAGGACGGAGCCTCATCCTCATCCCACAGTCGAAGCTCAGTGGTCTTGGTCAAACTTGTAAAACAAAAAGAACTAAGTAGAAATAAAGGTTTAATATGAAAGAAGACATGTACGGGAGGAGCACTCACCATGAGAACGGGCCTCCCATTTGCCCTTTGAAAGTTTGCACCATTCGCGCTCAAAATATGACATTTGTTTACAGATCCCCTCGATCCACTCCTTGAAGCAAGGGACTGCATTGGGAACTTGGGTGACCGCTGTATGATGGTAGGAGCAGGCAATAAGAAAAAGGAACAAAAGAAATTCCAAGTACTCAGGAAGGAAAGGAACTTACGGGTTGAGTTCCAATTCTCGAGGAACGGCAAAAATTCGGGGGAGATGAGATCTATGATTTTCACCCAAATAAATCTCCCCTGCCAGCCTCGATCCCGATCTTCATCGATACTTGAGAATGGAGCTTTACTTGATCGACGTACGAGCTTGATCAACCACCCCGGAAAACTCGAGGACTGTAGAGATCAAGCAGGTGGTCGATGGTAAATTGTGGTGCTTCGGTGTTGTTGACAAAATGGCGGAGGAGGATTACGATCCTTCAAAAGGACGGGTGAATCTACCCAAGGCTGACCTCGTACCTTTTGAAAAAGGTAAGGATTATAGGGTCCATCGGGGCAAGTGTGACGGGGTAAGTGTAAACACTTAGATACCATTTCACATGAGTGGTAATGTCCTCATTGGGACCAGGGACAACCACTTCCTTGCCCTCCCAGTTACAGTCCTCCCGAACTATAGTGAGTGTTTCCTTGGTAACAGAGTATATGTACCTTCATACCCCTCACCTTGGTCCTATTGACTGGAGGCTTTCTCGACTTTGAAGTCGTTCTCAATAGAGCAGCCACCGGAGATGAAGCTCTTCATGGGAGGTTTCAGAGCCACCTCAGGCACGGCCACCTCGGCATTCGTAGACGGGTTAGATGTTGAAGGGACAGTCTGTTGAGGCACAAATTTTGAAGTCTTTGCCATCGAATTCTTGAAAATATGAAGATTTAAAGGTGAGGATGAAGGTTTGAAGATAAGGATGAAGGTATGAAGGTCAGATTTAAAGATGGAGTATCAATATTTGAAGATAGGGAGATGAAAATATGAAGATATTATTAACAATGTATGAAGGTTTAATGGGGTTAAGAATAAGTGAAGAGTTCGAGGGTAAATTGAGGAGCTCCAGAATCAGAAAGTAAAAAGTGAAAAAAGGACCGAAGCTTTTATAGAGAAGGATAATCAATGTGTGACGTTTCGCATTCGGGGATAGTGCATCTGAAACTTGTCTGAAGTTAGAATGATGTGACTGATGGGACGTTTCATTAACCAGTCAGCTCGTTTGTGGCGTACGAAAGAAGGAACCAGGGTTAATTCATCGCTTCACATCGCTACGATAAATCTGCTCCCCAAAAAGCGAGGGGGCTATCTGTGTATGGGTAAAATCGAGGGCAGAGTTTTCTCCAATTTCCCGAAGAGGAAAAATAAGGGAAGCACGGCTCGACACGAATACAAGCGAGGCGGAAGGACCCCTCATATCGGAACCCAGGGGAAGTGAATGATGTATCTGGGATCGGGCACGATGACATAACGGACCCAAGCCAAATAAGGTTTCTGGACCACGAGAAATGCGGAGAACGGTTATGCATGATGAGTAGGGAGTCTTAATATTCGCCCTCACCCGGATGTTACGGCGCGAATCCCATCCAATATCTACTGCAAATCGAAATTTACCGAAAAAGAGATTTTTGCCTTATTTAGACTTGTACTAGGACTGAAATTTCCCTATTATATAAATGGGAAGGTTGCTTTTATTTTGATACATTGTGACATGCAAATCAAAGGAATAAAGGTTTATTTTTGTCTTCTAGCTAGTATTGAAAGTGTTCTTCATTTGATCTCTTCTTTATTCGCGACTGAGCTTGTATCGAGGGTTCGATCGAGGACGAATCGCATTGTTCAACCTAAGATCAGGCTTGATCATCACATTGCGATTGGTTTGATTATTTATTTTATCTTTAACTTAATTACCTGTTGTTCTTAACCATTCGTATTGAATTAAATCATATCCTTTAAATCACATATAAATTTAATTGTTACTCATTCTTTAGGGTGAACACTATTAACAAAATAATGACCAGGAAGTGTGAGTATTTAATCACAACATTGCACCTATTATCACCTTAAGGGACATGTCTTTAAATATTATTTCCGTTTTTTACTTTTGTTTTGCGCACACGCTTCTTTTTCTACATCGAAAATACCATATTGTTTCAATATTTATGTTTATGTATAATATGTCTATGCATTAAGTTACTAAATTATAATAATTTATGTGGTTTGGAGTAATTATAAACATTGAGTGCAGGGTAATGAAATCAATGGTTTGTTTGGAAATTTTGGACTTTGTATTGGGTAAAATATGTTTATATTAAATGATCGCACGAGGAAGTGGCATGTGGAGCCGAAGACAGAAGATAGTTGAATCCGAAGGCAACGGTCCCGTCTGTTACCGGAAAGAATGATACTCATAAAGATGAAATAAATGCCTGCCACACAGTAGCATTTAATGAGGAATATTCTATAGCATTAAGTACACGACCCGTTACAAGGAATATGGCATTCACTGCCTGCCGTTACACATTCTTCAATAGCCCTTATAATTGACATTAAAGAGGGGCTTGATCCTAGGACCTTGTTCCCTAGGTGCAACTATAAATAGTGAGCTCTGTTATCATTATAAATGGCACAAATTTTCTGGCAAATACATGCTACACTCTATTCAAAGCTCAATATAATTTTTATCTTCTTGTTTACTGATATCGTTGCTATTGTCCCCGGAAGCCCTACTCCCGGAATTACTATTTCTGCTATTTCATCTCCATCTCAAGGCTAAGTATCACATTTTTATCTAATTCATCTATTATTTTAGGATCAAATTAATTCACTTGTCTATAAACCACGTATAAATTCAACTGTACCGTTTTACGGATAAACAGTTTGGCACCCACCGTGGGGCTTAGACACTTGTGTAATTAAGTTGGACCTTGCCTCGTTTACTAACATGTTTGATTATTTGTTCTTTGCAAAAAGTCATAAAAATGGCAGATAATAGTGTTAGCAACACACACAACCCTGAGGCCTAAGAAAATCAGCCTCAGCACGAGAATTCAATCAGCGATACTTGCAGTGAGGGAAGCAAGGACACACCGGTCCATGAAAGGCGATACCCGCGACATGTTCGAGAGACGACTCCTAATGATGATGAAGAAGAGCACATCATAGAAGCAGTAAGGGTTTTGCAGGAGCTACATGAGGCCATTTTAGGTTATCTCACACGGTAGGATAAGGTTATGACAGAGCTGAAGCAGGCGTTATCGGGTTCCTCTAATACACGAATGGACGAGGTTCGGTTCCTCCCGGTACTCCCGTAAATCAAACAATGCAGAGGGTCGACAACAACACCCCGAGGGTTGAGGTCAGCTTTGATGGGATCGAGGAAGCGGATCCGGTTACAATAACGAGAGTGATCCCTTCAAAAATGAACTCATACAGTTTGTGAGGGAAGTGAACGCCTGCATAGAACAAATTTAGGGCGCACCACCAGTGCTGAAGGAGCCAGACTCAAAGAAGTACACTCAACTGTCGAACAAACCAAGCGCGTCACCAGAATTGATCGCAAAGCGGTTTAAAATGCCTGACGTGCCAAAATACAATGGGACTTCGGATCCTCAGAATATATCACCACCTATATTACGGCAGTGAAGGGGAATGATTTAGCTCCCCAAGAGATTGAGTCAGTTTTTGCTAATGAAATTCGGAGAGACTCTCACGAAGGGAGCCTTGACGTGGTATTTGCTTTTGACCGATCACCATAGACTCCTTCAAGATGCTCGCAGATTCTTTCATTAAGGCCGATGATATGGCCAGAAAGGTACAGGCCCGGAAGGCCAATATTTTTATGATTGCACAACGAGAGTCTGAGCTGCTGCTGGAATTTGTAACCCGGTTCCAAACGTAAAGGATGTTGCTACCGGCCGTTCCTAATGAATGGGCAGCTGAAACATTCACCAAACGTTTGAATACGAGGAGTTTCGATGCTTCCCAGAAGTTGAAAGAAAGCTTGCTCGAGTTCCAAGCGACAACTTGGGCGGATGTTCACAACCGGTACGGATCAAAGATAAGGATTGAGGATGATCAACTCGGTTTTTCCCGGTATCGGTTAAGTGTCGGGAGAAGAATAAAGAGAAATCAAAAGATGATAACGCAGATAAACGGTCTTTGAGGAGCTAGTTTTTGCCCTATGAATGGGCTGAAGGACCCGTCAGAGGTATCCGGTCGGCAGACAGGGTCGTTAACGATAGAAGAACTGATCGCAGTCGGAACTACAGGTCATTACATGACAAGGAAACATCAGGTTCTCGAGATCCTTCCTACCCCAGACTTTTAGAATATAACATCAACGTCAATGTAGTAGAGTTGGCATCAGCTATGAGGAACATTAAGTAAGCACGGTTCCCGAAGCCAATGAGATCCGAACCCAGCCAGAGGGATCCTAATTTGTGGTGTGAATACCACAGGACGAGCGGTCATCAGACTGGGAAATGTCGGTATCTGCGCGAAGAGGTTGCGACCCTGCTGAAAAATAGCCATCTCAGGGAATTCTTAAGTGACCGTGCTAAAAACAATTATGGTCGCAATCGTGACAACACGGAGCCCTCAAAAGCAGGAGAAGACCCGCCACTCCTAATGATCAACATAATTTTCGGGGGGAATGACATTAACGGGGTTACCTTCTTGGCGGCGAAGAAGACGAAGGGATTAGTAACCCACAACAAGAGACTCCGGGAAGATGCTGAGGACGACATCACTTTCACGGAGGAAGACGTAAATGGATTATTACTACCGCACAACGATGCATTGGTAATCTCTTTAAATGTATTAGATTTTAAAATCAAATGTGTTCTGGTGGATCCAGGGAGTTCAGTCAATATTATACAATGGAGGGTATTGGAGCAAGCCAAGCTTACCGGAAGCATCGTTCTAGTCACAAAACTCCTCGCCATGTTTAATGTAGCAAGCGTAACAACCCGGGGAGAGATCATGCTGCCCACGAATGCCGAAGGGGTGATGAAGACGACCCTTTTTAAGGTGGTGGATGGTGATATAGGTTACAATATTATCCTGGGAAGACCATGGTTGCATGAGATAAATGTTGTGCCATCGACATATCACCAGCTGCTGAAATTCCCAACTCCCGAGGGAATTAAGCAAATATGAGATGACCAGCTGGCGACAAGGGAGATGAATGCTATTTCGGTCTCCAGTAGCAAAGGGAAGGAGCATGCGGCATAGCAATTACAGGAACCGATGCCTTCTCCTGAGTCAAGCGAGGTCAATAAGAGGGAAGAGGTGCCAGAATTGTATCAAGTGCCCAGGTAGTTCCAGGTACCAAAAGTGTCGGACGCAACAAAATCCATAGTGGAAGAGCTTGAGCAAGTCACATTATTCGAGAAGAAATTCCACTTGGGGACTGGAATGCACCCCAAACTAAGGTCTGGATTTATTGAATTTCTTAAACATAACGTTGATTATTTTGCGTGGTCGCATGCGGATATGACAAGTATCCCGCCGGAAGTGGCCGTATACAAGCTAAGCTTGGATCCCAGCATTCCTCCTGTAAGACAGATGAAACGTCCTATTGCCGAGGCCAGAAACAAATTCGTCAAATAAGAGGTAACTCGCCTACTTGATATCGGTTCAATACGAGAGGTAAAGTATCCAGACTGGGAAGCTAACGTAGTAGTAGTTCCAAAGAAGAATAATAAATTTTGCGTGTACGTAGACTATAAGGACTTAAATAAGCTGTGCCCAAAGGACTCGTTCCCATTGCCGAACATTAAACAGATAATTGATGCAATGACCGTTCATAAGTTAATGAGTTTCCTTGATGCTTACTCTGGGTACAACGAAATCAAAATTAACCCGGAGGATCAGGAAGAAACTTCATTCATAATGAATTTTGGCACATATTGCTATAATGTGATGCCCTTCGGGCTAAAGAACGCCGGAGCCACTTATCAGTGGCTTGTAAAAAACCTGTTTGAAAAACAAATGGGGAAAACCATGGAAGTTTATATAGACGATATGCTTGTTAAGTATTTGAACGCATGTGATCATCTTAAACAGTTACAAGCAAATTTTGACATCCTAAGAAAGCATAACATGAAGCTTAACCCCTAGAAGTGTGCGTTCGGGGTCATCTTTGGCAAGTTCCTGGGATTCCTGGTGTCACAAAGGGAGATTGAGGTTAACCCCGATAAAATCAAATCCATCGAGGACATCCCGGACCAGCTATCAAGCGTAAAATAAGTTCAAAGGCTCACGGGGAGATTGACCGCTTTGAGCAGGTTCATTTCCCAGTCTTCAGAGAAATGCCATCATTTCTTCTCGTTACTCAAAAAGAAGAACAACTTCAAACGGACCCCGGAATGTCAGCAGGCTTTGAGGGATTTGAAAACTTACTTGTTGATAAGTGGGAATTTTGACTACTTATTAGCGCCTTTTAGCTTTTGCTTTAGTCTAAAAGCGTTTAATTGTGTTCCCGAAATTGATGAAATGTGCAAACTTTGCAGGAATGTTGGAAGTTGGACTCCCAAGATGAAATCCGACTCAAAAAAGAGTAATCAAAACACAAGGCAACAAAAGGCACAATAGCTTGCAAAGTGCGGACCACAAAATTCCATCTGCGGTCGCAAACAATGAAGCAAATCCCAACAGGGTTTCCTAGCAAACTACGGACCGCACATGAATTGTGCGGCCGAAAATGAAGAACCGGAGATGAACTTCAGAGGGTGTGCAAATTTCCAAAGTCCAAGTCCCTCAATAATGCGGACCGCAGAAACAATACCTCACGATCACAGTGGAGAATTGTGCGGCCGCAGAATCTCAGCTCCTGCAAAGATGAAGACTTTTGCGGATCGCACATGAAATTGTACGGCCGCAGAACCTCCCAAATGACATTTTTATCCAACATTTCCAGCCTTGTATAAATAGACGAGTTTCACATAATTAGGTCAACTTTTGACATCAGCAAGTCGTGTAGCCTTTTTTCTTTGCTTCTTTTAGTAGTTTTCTATAATTTGGGATATTTTAACATAGATTTTATCATTTTGAGTTTACAATATGAGTTTAATTAGTATTTCTTCTTCTATTTCTTCAATTTCAAGTATGAGTAGTTAGATCTTATGGGTATCTCATTTAGTTCTTGTTTATGATTGGGTGTTTATTATTTAGCCTTGTTCATGATTTAATTTGTGGAATTAATGGTTTTAAACATTAATCCATGCCTATTTGACTTAGTATGTACTTGAAAAAGAGAGACTTAGTCTAGAAAAAATTGGCTAACAAGAAATTGGGTCAATCGAGAGATTGATTAACCCAATTAAAGGGTTCAACCTAGAGATAGTAATAACCCGACTTGAGCCTTTATCATACGTTTTGTGCAATATCCATTTGGACTTGAGAAAGCCAAATTGGGAAAAATCACTCTTTGACCGAGAGGTATTGAGTGAGTAATTGAGAGTTGATAGCTA
The DNA here is from genome assembly GCA_000715115.1 of Nicotiana otophora. Lineage (NCBI taxonomy): Eukaryota > Viridiplantae > Streptophyta > Magnoliopsida > Solanales > Solanaceae > Nicotiana > Nicotiana otophora. Next base: position 39,814 of record AWOL01S0134725.1, read on the forward strand.
TAATACACCCCGATCAACAAAACAAGCATTAAGATTTATATCCCATTAGGTAAACACCTAGGTGATGGTCATAGCCCTAGGCTTTTTACAAACTTGAAAAATAACAAAAACAATTATCTTAGTTTTATTTCGTAACTTTGCAATCTTAGTGTTAAAAATAGAAATAGAAACAAAACCAATTTGTGGAAGTGTAAATTAAGATAGTTCAAACTCACGTACTAGAATATATACTCCTAACTCCCATATAAACTCCCTGTGGATTCGATTCTGACTCTTTGTTGGGTTACTATTATTGCAATCGACTATTTCATACCCTTATTTTGAGGTGTGATTTGGATGAGATCAATTTTTGGCGTCGTTGCCGTGGAGTTAAAAACGGTGTTAGCTATATATTTGAGTGTGTTTTTGGAATATCTTCTTTTCCTTCCATGTTACTAACGTGTTGAGAAATTGTAGGTGCAACCATGGCAAAATATGAGCTCGGAAACATGATTTGGGGGATGTGGACGTTGAGAATGATCAAATGGATGGAGTTCCTCTTAAACCTCAAGCCAATAGACGAGGCCGAGTGCCTCAGGACAATGCGCCCACTCCACCCCCACCTCCACCATGAGTGGCATCTCACCGGGTGTTGCCGAATAAAGGATATGCAAGTGCAATACTCCCTCCCCGTATTAGAGCGGGCAACTTTTAAATAACCAACGTGATGCTCACCTTGCTTGAGCAACGAGGGTTCTTCACCGGTGCTCCGGGTCAAAATTCATACAAATATTTGAAGGGGTTCGTAGATACATGTTGGGGGAGTAAACAAACAAATGTCTCCGAAGATGCTTTGAGGCTAAGACTTTTTCCCTTCTCTTTACGGGGAAAAGCTTTAGATTGGTTGGAACGTTTGCCAAACCATTCCATTCATACTTGGGATGAATTGGCGGAGAAATTTATTTTTAAGTACTTCTCTCCTGGGTACATGGCTATACTTCGGGATGAAATTCTAGGATTCAAGCAAGAGCCCAATGAACCACTACACGAGATATGGGAACAGTATAGAACAATGGTGAAAGAGTGTCCCAACAACGACATGATAGAGAACATGATTTAACAAACTTACCAATGTGTAGTGAATCAACTTGCGGGTGGAAACTTCATGATTACACGTTATGCGTAGGTGTATGATATTTTGGATGAGATGGCGGATACTTTATCGGCGGGGCAATCCCGGGCTAATGTTCCACAAGGTGATCCTAATGTGATTCACCTTCACAAAGAATTTCATGACCATGGGCAAGCCATAGACGAATTGATCACCACCACGAACCAATTGGCAAAGGCTCAACTTCAACAAGTGCAAAACCTGAGGCAAGTCAATGTAATAGAGGGAGTAAACATGATGGTGAGCAAACGGAGAATAAAGGGTCCACAAGTGTAACAAAGAGTGGACAATGTTGTGCAATAAGATAGTGAGTTTGATCAAGATGACACTTATAATGACCAAGAAGAAGAGGTCAAATATGTGAACAACTTTCTGGGGCAAAGAAACAACTTTCAAGGCCCAAGCCAACAACAATAGAGACATCAAAACAATAAAGGAAATTGGAATTCTCACAACCAAGGTAATTGGAGTGGTGGAAACAATCAAAGCAATTGGAATAATAACAACAATCAAGGAAATTAGAGTGGTGGCAATAATCAAGGGAATTGGCATAACAACAATAACCAAGGAAATTGGAGAGGCAACAATCAAGGCGGTTGGAGTAACAATCAAAGAAATTGGGGGTTGGGTTCTCAAAAGCCTCTGATGTATTAACAACCAAGCAACCCGTCTCCTTATCCTTCCCATGGTCCTATTTCTTCCAACAATAAAATGGGACGTATTGGGATCATGTTCAAGCAAATGATGGAGAATAATGCCGATTCTGATACCTAACTTGCCTCACATAACACATTGATCCGTAACTTAGAAGTGCAAATTGAGCAAATCTCTCAAGCTCTAAATTCTCGTCCTAAGGGGGCACTACCCAGTGACACAGTGGTGAACCCAAAGGGTGGGAACAACACGGGTCATGCCATGGCCGTTACTACAAGAAGTGGAAAAGGTGGGAATACACCCACCTCAAGTCAAAGGAAACTTGTGGATGATGAGCAAGTGGTACAAGAAGAAGAGATTCTGAATAATGTAGTGCAAGCAAATAATGAAGTGCGAATTGATATTGATAACAATGTTAAAGAGACTCAAGAGGAAGTGAACCCGTCTAGGGATCATGTTGTTGACATACCGGAACCAGTAGTGCAAAAGGCTAAGGTACTATTGCCTAAGCATCCTCCTTCGTATCCTCAAAGGCTTGCCGAGCAAAATGGCGAGAATCAATTCAAAAAGTTCATTGACATGATGAAGAGTCTCTCCATAAATGTGCCATTAGTTGAATCCTTGGAACAAATGCCCAGTTATGCAAAGTTTATGAAGAATTTGATGATAAAGAAGCGGTCGATGAATTTTGAAACTATCAAAGTCACTCATCAAGTGAGTGCAATTGTGCATCCGGTGGCTCCTAAATTGGAAGATCCCGGTGCTTTCACAATCCCTTATACCATTGGGAGTGCCGAGTTTGCTAAATCTCTTTGTGATCTTGGGCGACACGTATAAATTTGATGCCATATTTTTAAGATTTTGGGAATTGGTCAACCAAGACCCACATCTATGAGTTTACAAATGGCCGATCAAACCATGAAGAGACATTTGGGAGTGATTGAAGATGTATTGGTTCGTGTTGATAAATTCATTTTTCCGGTGAATTTTGTCATTCTTGATTGTGAAGTGGACTATGAGGTGCCGATATTTCTTGTATGACCTTTCCTTGCTACGGGGAAGGCTCTGGTTGATGTGAAAATCGGAGAACTCACTTTCTGGGTGGGTGATGAAAAGGTGGTATTTCACGTGTGCAAATCTATACGGCAACCAAATAGCAATGAAGTGTGTTCTTTTGTGGACTTGGTGACTGATGTGATTGTTGATGACACAAATGCTATGATTAATGTGGGTGATATATTGGAGGCCGTCTTGCTCAATTTTGATGATGACGAGATGGATGGCTTCATGGAATATGTGAACTCTTTGCAAGGGATGGGGTCGTACAAGTATGCACCCTGGAAACTTTCCTTGGATCTTGAAAATAGGAAAACTCCTCCTACAAAGCCTTCAATTGAAGAGCCTCCTACCTTGGAGTTGAATCCATTGCTTCCATATCTTTGGTATGAATTTCTTGGCCCTTGTTCTAATTTACCGGTTATTCTTTCCTTTTGTTGACTAACGTGCAGGTTGACTCTACATTGGCGGCGCTACACAAGAGAAAGAAGGCTATTGGGTGGACTTTGGCGGATATTCGGGGAATAAGCCTCGCATTTTGCATACACAAGATTAACTTGGAGGAAGATTCCAAACCATCTATTGAACATCAAAGGAGACTAAATGAGGCTATGCAAGACGTGGTCAAAAAGGAGATTATCAAGTGGTTGGATGCCGAGGTTATTTACCCCATTTTCGATAGTTCGTGAACTTCTCCGGTTCAATATGTCCCACAAAGGGGGGCATGACGGTGGTCACCAATGACAAGAATGAGTTGATTCCCACAAGAATGGTGACAGGGTAGAGAGTTTGTATGAATTATCACAAGCTAAACAAAGTCACAAGGAAGGATCATTTTCCACTTCCCTTACTTGACCAAATGCTTGATAGGTTGGCCGGTCGTGCTTTCTATTGCTTTCTATATGGATATTCGGGCTACAACTAAATCCTTATTGCTCCGGAGGATCAAGAGAAAATAACTTTTACATGTCCCTATGGTACTTTCGCCTTCAAACGGATGCCATTTGGTTTATGTAATGCACAGTGACTTTTCAAAGGTGTATGATGGCAATCTTCACGGACATGGTAGATGACTACCTTAAAGTTTTCATGGATGACTTCTCGGTGGTTGGGGATTCCTTTGATGATTGCTTGGCAAATTTGGATAGAGTATTGGCAAAATGTGAAGAAACGAACATGGTGCTAAATTGGGATAAGTGCTATTTCATGGTCGAGGAAGGCATTGTCCTTGGCCACAAGATCTCAAAGAATGTCATAGATGTCGACAAGGCAAAGATTGAGGTGATTTCTAAACTTCCACCTCTGACTTCGATAAAAGGCATGCAGAGTTTCTTAGGTCACGAGGGGTTTTACCGGCGCTTCATCAAGGATATTTCTAAAGTGGTGAACCTGTTGTGCAAGCTCTTAGAGAAAGATGTGAAGTTTCACTTCAATGATAATTGCATGAGAGCCTTTGAATTTCTAAAGTTCAAGTTGACAACCACTCCCATTATCACCACTCCTAATTAGAGTATCCCTTTTGAGCTCATGTGCGATGCTAGTGACATAGCGGTTGGGGCTGTTTTGGGGCAACGCATCAACAAGCTTTTTCATTCGGTTTACTATGCTAGTAAGACCATGAATGGATTCCAAGTCAACTACATCGTTACGGAGAATAGCTCTTTGCCATTGTGTTCGCAATTGATAAGTTATGCCCGTACTTAATGGGTGCAAAGGTTATTGTTCATACTGATCATGCGGCACTTCGCTATCTTATGAGCAAGAAAGATTTAAAATCTCGGTTGATAAGACAGGTACTATTGTTGCAAGAGTTTTATATTGACATCCAAGATCGAAAAGGGAGTGAAAATTAAGTGGCGGACCACTTGTCTCGTTTGGAGGAGGAGGGGAGGCCGCATGATGGCCTTGAAATCAATAACTCCTTCCCCGATGAGCAACTCTTGGCCATCTCAATGTAGGATATGCCATGGTTCGCGGATCTAGCAAACTTCCTTGTGTGTGGAATCATCCCGGATGAGTTTTCTTCAAATTAAAAAAGAAGCTCAAACGGAATTGTCAAGATTATTATTGGGATGAGCCATACCTTTTTCGTATTTGCACGGATGTTGTAATTAGAAGATGTATACCAGAAGAAGAGAAAAGTGATATTCTTGAGTCTTGCCATTCTTCGCCTTATGTTGGTCATCATGGCGGAGCAAGAACGACGGCCAAAGTGCTAATTTGCGGTTTCTATTGGCCCACTATTTACAAAAATGCAAGTGATGTGGTAAAAAGATATGATGAATGTCAATGGGTCGGTGGAATCTCTAAAAAGAATGAAATGCCTCTCACTACCATTTTGGAGATTGATATCTTTGAAGTGTGGGGTATTGACTTTATGGGTCCTTTTGTGAGATCTTGTGGAAACAACTACATCTTGGTCGTGGTTGATTATGTGGCTAAATGGGTTGAGGCCATTTCTCTACGCAACAATGAAGCGAGAAATGTAGTGACGTTCTTGAAGAAGAATATTTTCACAAGATTTGGTACTCCACGGGCTATCATAAGCGATATGGGATCACACTTTTGCAACAAGACTTTTTACGCTTTGCTTGGAAAGTATGGTGTCACTCATAAAGTTACAACTCCCTATCATCCACAAGCTAGAAGTCAAGTGAAAGTCTCCAACCGGGAGATAAAGAGTATCTTGTCCAAAACAGTGAATGTTAACCGAGCGAATCGGTCAAAGAAGCTTGATGATGCATTATGGGCTTATCGGACTGCTTTCAAAACCCTTATCGGAATGTCTCCATACCGGTTGGTGTTCGGCAAAGTTTGTCATCTTTTGGTGGAACTTGAGCACAAAGCTATGTGGGCTCTAAAGAAGTTGAATCTTGGTTGGAATGCAGCCGCTAACTTGAGGGTTGCACATTTGATTGAGTTGGATGAGTTCCGGTACCATGCCCACGCAAGTTGGTCCTTGTACAAAGAGAAGATGAAGTACCTTCATGACAAATACATTCGGAACAAGGATTTCAAGGTGGGCGACCTTGTGTTGATATTCAACTCACGGTTGAGGATGTTTCCCGAAAAGTTGAAATCTAAATGGAGTGGTCCCTTTGAAATTGCTGGTGTGGCACCTTTTGGTGCATTAGACTAGAAGAAGAAAAACAATGAAGTATTCCGAGTCAATGGTCACCGGGTGAAGCACTATTTGGGAAAGGTTGATGATGGCCACGTTGTGGCGGTGATTCATTTCAAATAATGGTAATCCACGTCGTGCCGCGATGTTAAATGAGGCGCTTCTTGGGAGGTAACCCATATTTTTTTTCTTTTCTTTTCTTCTTTTGTAGATAGGTATTATTTTTGTGATAACTAGATTTGAAGTGTGTTGCAGGGATGAGTGTACTTTACAGGAATTGTGCCCAAAATATTGGCTAAGTGTGGAAAGAATTGCGGACTGCAGTTGTATTGTGCGGGCCACATAATTTTGGTTGCTGCAGCAAAAGGTACTCTACGGCTGCACAATTGCATTGCGGACCGCACAAGTTGAAGGTGGAAAATGTCAACTCTCTGAAGTTGGTCCATCAGAGAAATGGCCAATCTGCGGCCGCAACCCAAATTCTGCAGACCTCAACAGAATCGGCGGCCGCACAACAAATTCTGCGGACCGCAAAACGCAGGGCAACTGGGCCCTCAGGTAACAGAGTGCAGACCGCAATTGGAATTTTGCGGCCACACTCACCTCCCCTGCACTTGTCAGACACCATGCACTATAAATAGCAGAGGCTAGGGCCATGTTCCCCTTTTTCCCTCTCTGAGCTTACAAAGTGCACCAAATTGGAATTTCTTGCTAAATTAGCTACTCACTAGCCTAACAATTGTTGATCACTCATCTCTTGCACTCATTAATATTTGGTATGCTTTATCATCTTGATTAAGTCTTTTAATTTTTAGATTTTTAGTGCAAATTTGGACCATTTGTCTGTGGAATCTATTTGAATAACCATGTGGGGTAAATATGTAGTGGGTAGACAGGAAAAATGCTCTAAGAAGAATGGGTAAATTGATTTTCTTGCTTAGATATTTTTTCTATGTCAAGATTGTGCAAAAAATACAAACCCTAGGTGAAAATGTGCATCTGTTCGTAATTGTTGGAATCTGCGGCCGCACAAGAAATTGTGTGGTCCGTAGAAGTTAAAGATTAGGGCACTATAGTAAGGCATGGTTCTGCGGCGGCACTGAAAAATGTGTGAACCGCAAAAATCCAATTGCGGCCGCAAAACAACTTAATCCCTATGATCAGAGAGCTGTCAATTTGGTAACTCTCAAGTGCGGCTGCAAAGCCAATTGCGCGGACCGCAGAAAACTGAGTGCGGCCGCAAAACAACCAATTCTCTTTCATCAGAGAGTTGGCATTTTGGTGACATCTCAAGTGCATCCGCAAAGCAAATTGTGCTGACCGCAACCCAGTTCTGCGGCCGCATTGTAAAATTGTACGGTCCATAATACTCATTCTATGGTCGCAGTGACAATTATGCAGACCGCACTTCCTTACCCTGCAAGCATGTTTCTACAATACTTTTCATTGCAATCTCTGGTCTGTCCTTGCATTCTTTCTGTGTCCAAAATTGAATTGCAACTAACAATCGCCTTTGCTTGGTATAAAACATGGTTCGATCTAGAGGACAAGGTGACAATTACATAGGAAGGGGTGACCCTTCCCGGGGACGAAGGAAGAGACCTTTACCTAGTGCCCAATAACTTGAAGTTAGAAAGAAGACAACAGTTGGCAGAGGGAGAGGTATAGACCTTTCCGAGACCAGTTCTTATGCCCCATCTCGGGAAGCATCAGAGGGCAACTCTGCCTTTGTACATGAGCATCCAGCTATCCAATCAAGGCCACCAGGGAGATATCAGCTCAGGGATGAGCCGTCTTCATCACATAGCACCTCCAAGGGTTCGGAGAGTGCCAGTAAGGCTTCAGAGCCTTCCACTACACCTGCCCCCAAGCAATAGAGACTTCAGTTCAGGACATCCCAGATGATGGAAGAGGGGGAGATACTACAGTTGCCGGTCTTGAGCGATCGAAGACGAAAGAGGTGTGGAAGGACAGGTTCGTTAGTTTAGCTACCTTCTCTAGATTTTGTGGGTGGTGGTCGGTGAGGTCTCTCACTCTTGAGCGATAATTCCAATTAAAAGATCTAGAAAAGTATAACATTGCAGTCTTGAGGCAATTTCGAGAGCGCAAGAGATGGATGTGGTTCACCCAGAGCATGGTGGATTCAAAGGAATACCTTGTCCGGGAGTTTTACGCCAATGTGGCACATATTAAGAAAAGGACAAAGGTAACTAAAGTGAGGAACCTCAAGGTGTGTTTTGACCACCACACATTGAAAACCTATTTGGGGTTTGATGATGTCAAGCCCATAGAGTATTCTGAGAAGTTGGCACTTGGGGATGCAGCTCGCCCGTGGCTAGCTGGCAACTCTTGGGGCACCACCACCATGGATCACAGTAGGGGTGGCTATTCAGATAAACACTTTGAGTTTTGAGGCAAAGGGGTGGCAGACCTTTGTATGCAGCCAACTAGACCCATGTCTGAATGAGATAAATCTTTTGATCCTGCGGGCAGTTCTAGTCACCTCAATCATGGTCGGGTACCCGATCAATGTGGGTGCCGTGATGTCAACCAACATCTCTGTGGTCGCCAGGCAGGCTGACACATCCTATCTGTATCCCAACTCCATTACTGAGTATCTTACGTATGCGAGGGTGGAGCCGAGAGACTTTGATATGAAGATGGTACTCATTGATGGATGCACATAACCCTAAGAAAAAGGGTCAGCCGACTACTACCATATGCCAGTCTGAAGAGCCATCAATAGCAGCTGCAGAGGCAATTGACATGCCATCCACTTCAACCTAGCCTTCAGCTAGTGTAACAGCTATGCCTCCACCTCCTACCTCAGTGCCTACAACAGTCTCTGTCATAGGTTCCACCTCGACTTTGAAGCCAGTGTCGATGCCTACTGCTCCACTCTCTGCGCTGCGAGTCTCCTAAATATTAGCGAGCCTCAACAACTGGATGCAGACAACCATTACAAGGCTGTCTGACATATCCAGTACTGTTGCAGCACAATCCTCCATCCCGGCACCTCAAATGCCCCCAACAGTGGAAGAAACATTGAAGAAGCTCCTGGACAACCAGAACACTATTATGGCTACACTAGTACAACATGGGTCAGTGATCGAAGAGTTGGGCAAAGAAGTTAAGAAAATGAGAAAGACCCAGGCCTCCAAGAAGTTAGTGGAAAAGCTTCAAAGATAGGTTACCAAGCTTGTAGTAGCCGGAGATATTCCATTTGATATGCTGATTGACCCACACCATCCAGGCCCAGATCCCACAGCACTAGCTGGCCAGTCTGAGGAGCCAAACTCTATTGCTGACACTGCTGAGGCAGTGCGTCAGATGTTCACCAACCCAGAGTTGAGGACGATTTGATCCAGTTGGAGGAGACTGAGAGTGGTGATGCTGTTGTGGACACAGAGATGGCCAGGGAGCCATAGGGAGTTTTTTTCACTCTTACCCCTCCTTTGTTAAGCATTGGGGACAATGCTTATTTTTATTCAGGTGTGGAGTTTATTTGATATGATTTGATGATTCTGAGACAAATGGTTTGTAATAACTGACAGTATTTTCTTATTTTTCCTTATTATGTATATAATCTCTCTTCCCTTCTCTCATTATGTATATATCTTCTCTCATTGTGTATATTCGTATTGCTTTCAATAGTTTTTGTTTATAGATTCTTTATGTTTGGTTCTCTTACTAGTTATTATTTAATTTAGTGGCTTCTTATCTATTTAGTAACTTCTTTTCGATTTAGTAGCCTCTTTTTGATTTAGTAGCTTTTTTTTTTATATTTTAGTGGATAATAAGACTTTGGTTTTCTTAATGACACGGTTCTTTCCAAAGATAGTTTTTATGTGAACCGGGTGACTCTTCCCAATGATGGATGGCGTGACAACCTTCTTAAGGGACTGAGTCCGTTTTGGTGTTTAGGTAATAATAGTAGTAGTAATTAATAAAAAGACCTAATTAAGTTATGCTCGAAGAGTCAAACATGCTTCACTTGGCAGCAACACACTTAACTACGTGCTTATGGTTACAAACAAGTTTTTTGGAAAGAAATAGCTCTAGTTAGTGACTTTTTGACTCTTATGTTGACTTAGGTAATAATCGAGGGGTTTAATCGAGCCATAGTGATTTTCAATCTTGAATATGGTCGTTGTGGGCCCTCGAATATATCCTCTTTAACAATCCAGTTGCGTGAGGGGTGAGGCATTTTTGTTGCTAGTCCAAGCTCCCGTGCGAATGGTCTAGAACTTGCCCCGAATGTGTTTCAAGGCGAAATTTTAAGTTTTGCTTGGCTTGAGAAGTGATTGTACGCTTTCCTTGACCCGCATAAATTTTTCCATTGCCTACCAATGTTGTTATCCCTAGTCAACCCATTTGAGCCTCGAGCCTTTCTCATTTGATGACCATGTTACAAGCCTTTACCTGTTTTGTCGTGACCCTCTCTTGGCATCCGAGCTTTTCTTAACACTCTTGTGAAATAATTGGCTAAAAACTAAGTTTGGGGGAGAGACGAGGAACTAAAAGAGGTATCAAGGCACAAAAAGAGAAAAGAAATGATGAGAAGGAAAGGCAAGAAAAGGAAAGAATAAAAAGAAATATACAAAAAGAAAGTGAATAAGAGGAAAAGCTGAAGGGATTCAAAGAAAAGTAATGATACAAAGCATGGAGAAATCAAAGAGGAAGAAAATGAATGCCATGATCAAGAAAGAGTGATGTTAAGTCTCTCTAGTTCCCAAAGAAAAAGAAAGTGCTTCAAGGAATTGGCAAAGCATGAACGAGAATATGGAGTGCTTAAGGAAAGGTGAACCCACTCAACCATAGTGTATCCAACCTTGGTCCAAAATCCTTCATTACATCCCGAAAAATCCCTACGTGATTTAAAGCCGAGTGAGCTTACATTAGTGGCGATCTACATGAGGGGCAAGCCTCTGGTACTTGAGACGTACTTGCGACATTCTTTTGAGAGAGATGAGTGAACCTTTCACAAATCTTTGGATTGAGTGTTACAATTCTTAAGTGAGCTAGGCAAATGGAGAGTAGAGGAGGAGGAGTTTGGGATCCACAATGACCTACATGAAAGAGCGAGTTTCTTTAATGAATAAAGTCAACTCTTGATGCTCAAGTGTCACATTAGAACTATATATACATAAAAGTTTAACTGGTCGCTTTGTTGACAATACATAAGTAGTATGGGTAATTGTTGGTCCCAATTGATGTGTGAATGTCTCACTTTTAATTGGCTGGAATGGCCCTTAACTTGTGGAGGTGGGAACTATTTTATTTGCTTGAGGACAAGCAAAAACTTAAGTTTGGAGGAGTTGATAAGTGAGGATTTTGACTATTTATTAGCGCCTTTTAGCTTTTGCTTTAGTTTAAAAGCGTTTAAGTGTGTTCCCGAAAATGATGAAATGCACAAAATTTACAGGAATGTTGGAAGTTGGACTCCCAAGATGAAATCCGACTCAAAAAGGAGTAATCAAAACACAAGGCAAAAAAAGGCACAATAGCTTGCAAAGTGTGGACCGCAGAATTCCATATGCGACCGCAAACAATGAAGCAAATCCCAACAGGGTTTCCTAGCATAGGAATTATGCGGCCACAAATGAAGAATTGGAGATGAACTTCAGATGGTGAGCAAATTTCTAAAGTCCAAGTCCCTCTAGAATGTAGACCGCACAAGAATTGTGCGGCCGCAGAAGAAGTGCCTTGTGGCCGCAGAAGTAAAGATGCGGACCACAAAAGACCAGGCGGCGGCCGCAGTGATAAATCTGCGGACCACAGAAACAATGCCTCACGGCCGCAGAATCCCAGCTCCTGCAAAGATGAATACTTCTGCGGACCGCGCATGGAATTGTGCGGCCGCAGAACCTCCCAAAGGGCATTTTTGTCTGAACTTTTTAGCCTTGTATAAATAGACGAGTTTCACATAATTAGGTCAACTTTTGACATCAGCAAGTCCTATAGCCGTTTTTCCTTGCTTCTTTTAGTAGTTTTCTATAATTGGGGATATTTTAACATATATTTTCTCATTTTGAGTTTACAATATGAGTTTAATTAGTATTTCTTCATCTATTTCTTCAATTTCAAGCATGAGTAGCTAGATTTCTACTAAGGTTGTGACCCAACCCTAGTGTGTAAACCTTATGGGGATCTGATTTAGTTCTTGTTTATGATTGGGTGTTTATTATTTAGCCTTGTTCACGCTTTAATTTGTGGAATTAATGGTTGCAAACATTAATTCATGCCTATTTGACTTAGTTTGTACTTGAGAAAGAGAGACTTAGTCTGGGAAATATTGGCTAACAAGAAATTGGGTCAATCGAGAGATTGATTAACCAAATTAAAGGGCTCAACCTAGAGATAGTAATAACCCGACTTGAGCCTTTATCATCCATTTTGTGCAATATTCATTTGGACTTGAGAAAGCCAAATTGGGTAAAATCACTCTTTGACCGAGAGGTATTGAGTGAGTAATTGAGAGTTGATAGCTATAATACACCCTGATCAACAAAACAAGTATTAAGGTTTATATCTCATTAGGCAAACACCTAGGTGATGGTCATAGCCCTAGGCTTTTTACAAACTTGAAAATCAACAAAAATAATTATCTTAGTTTCATTTCGTAACTTTGCAATCTTAGTTTTAAAAATAGAAATAGAAACAAAACCAATCTGTTGAAGTATAAATTAAGATAGTTCAAACTCACGTACTAGAATATATACTCCTAACTCCCATATAAACTCCATATGGATTCGATCCCGACTCTTTATTGAGTTACTATTATTGCAATCGACCGTTTCATACCTTTGTTTTGAGGTGTGATTTGGACGAGATCACTTGTCAAGTCCTCCGTTATTATCGAAGCCGGAGGAAGGAGGAAAAATATTAATCTTCCTAGCAGTCTCAGAGGTAGCGGTAAGCGCCGTTTTAGTCCATGAGGATGAAGGTACGCAATCTCCCATTTATTAAGTTAGAAGAATTTTAACGGAAGTAGAAACTCGCTACCCACATTTGGAGAAGTTGGCCTTAGCCCTCGTAGTCGCCACTCGAAAGTTAAGGCCTTATTTCAAATGTCACCCGATAGTTGTGGTTAGGCTTGTTCATGGATTGGATTGGATCAGATTTGGCATATTTTGGACTAATTTCAGATTTCGGATTTGGTAAAGTGCAATTTGAATCCGAACCAAATTCAATTCGGTTCGGATTGGATTTTGATATTTGGATCGGATAAATATTTCGGATTACGGTTCAGATTGTAAGCCTTATATATTAAGATGCTAAAATAAAAGACTTTAAGTATAGCTAGCTATAAGTAATGAGTCATGCACAACATTCCATACAATTACTCAAATCTTTCATGATAAGGAAACTATGTAAGATCACAACACACTTGGATTGAGAAACAAGCAAAAGCACACCCGTTTCAACCATCACATACCCAGCTAGAACAAAAATATAAGGACATGATTAACCTCACTTGTGTTTCTCAGCAAGAAAACTCAGAGAAACAAGACCTATCCAAAATTCTAACTAATTACTACCAAATAATAAAATATACTTTGATGCTCTTACTGTCTAAACAACTTCTCCTATTATTTTGTACAAGACAATCAACATCAAGTATTGTTGCAAGCTTCTCAACTAGCATTAGACCCCATTGAGGGCCTTCATTTCTGTCGATATGTCCTCTTCGTGAAAGAATATGAGAGAAATAAGACAAATGAAATCTAGATTTATCTTATGGCACCCTCGGGTTTATATGTAGAACCATATATTTCGAATTTCGGATCGGTTCAGATTTAAATTAAGCCAAACCGTATCCGATACGATATCCAAAATAATTAAATCTTTAATCCGAAATTCGATCCAAAGAGTTGAAATCCGATCCGAATAATACAGATCGATTCAGATTTTCGGTTTGACCCAAATAATACACAACCCTAGCTGTGGTGACCACCTTTCCCCTGCAGAATATCCTTCATAAACCCGAACTTTTGGGTAGGCTGACCAAATGGACCATCGAAATGAGTGAATTTGACATAGAATATAAACCTAGGACTGCGATTAAGTCACAATATTTGGCCGACTTTGTGGTCGATTTCAGTCCGGGATTGCTATCTTTGGAAACAAAAGAAGCAGTGATAGCGTCAGAATCAACATCAGGAGTTTGGACCCTATTTATGGACGGAGCTTCCAATGTAAAAAGGTTCGGGCTCAGCATAGTATTAACCACGCCTTGGGGAGAAATCCTAAGGCAACCATAAGAACTGTTCCTCTGATTAACAATGAAACGGAGTATGAAGCTTTGATTGTAGTGCTTGAATTGGCCTGGGAACTAGATTTTGAGGTCATAGAAATCAAATGCGACTTCCAGCTGGTGGTAAATCAGATCTACGGGATCTTCGAAGCCAAAGAGGAATGCATGTAACATTACATAGTGAAGGATCAAGCTTTGCTTGCTCGGTTCCGGGAATGGTCAATTACGCATATCCCGGGGGAAGAAAATGCAGAAGCGGACATATTAGCTTACCTTGGCTCATCAACAGAAATGAAGGGATCATACTCTAGTACGATCGTACAGCTTATGCACTCGGTTCTGGACGCAGATAACTACTATGAGGTAAACACGACTAATTTGCTCTGAGACTGGAGGAATGAGATCATTGATTATCTCGAGCATGGAAAGTTGCCTAAAGATCCCAAGGCATCCCAGGCGTTGCGTGCTAAAGCAGCACGATATAGTTTCAAAGGAGACTAATTGTACAGGAAATCATTCCAAGGCCCGCCGGACCGATGTTTGGGAGCCTCCGAAGCTAATTATGTTATGCGACAAGTCTACAAATGGATCTGTAGAAATTATTCGGGCAGATTCCTTAGTACTAAAATTGGTAAGGGCAGAATACTATTGGCCCCGAATGGAACAAGACGCTAAAACTTTTGTTTGAAAATGCGATAAGTGTCAATGCTACGCACCATTGGTACATCCACCAGCAGAACCATTGCACTCAGTTTTGTCTCTGTGGCCGTTCATGAAATGGGGAATGGATATCATCGAACCACTACCGCTGACCCCTGGTAAGGTAAGGTTTTTTTTGATTTTAACTGACTATTTTTCTAACTGGGTTGAAGCAGATCTTTATTAGAAGATCGGCGAACGTGAAGTGGTGGATTTCTTGTGGAAGACCATAATTTGGAGATTTGGGATACCAAAAGAGATAGCCTGTGAATATGGGCCACAATTTACAGGCCCAAAGGTCACGAAGTTCCTTGAAGAGTTGAAAATCAAAATGATCATATCTTCGCCCTATCATCCGAGCGCAAATGGTCAAGCTGAATCAACGAACAAAATGATTATACAAAATCTCAAAAAGAGATTGGAAGCAGCTAAAGGCAAATGGCCTGAGGAGTTGCCCGGTATATTATAGGCGTACCAAACAATGGCTAAATCGAGCACGGGAGGCACTCCTTTCTCCCTTGTGTACGAATCAGAAGCCCTGATATTGGTGGAAGTACAGGATCCTACCTTGAGCTGAAAAGTATATTATGCTCAATAGTATTCTTATACTTCTCCTCCAATTGGGCATATTTCACCCTGGCAGCAGCAAACTCTTCAGTTTTGGAGTTCAAGGCCACCTCCAAATTCTTCAATCTTTTAGCGGAGGCAACCTCGCGATCGGATGCAGCAAGAACGACACTATGGGCTTCAGCCCATTTGGCCCTAACCTCTTCAAACTGAACCCTCAACGGGGAGATCTCTTGGATAAGTGTCTCTGCTTCTTGCTCACTTTGTTGCAACCGTGCTTCCAACACAACAGCCTCAACAGCTTTAGTTACGAGTTCTGGTAGGCGAGCAACAGTTTGGTCCCGTTCGGCCAAAAGTTGATCCCGCTCGGAGGTAAGTTCCTCCTTATCTCGAATCAACCTTTGGAGGCCCTCGGAAGCAAGAAAATTGGCATGCAAAACAAAAAAGGCAAACTCAAAATACTATTATATCAAAGATAGAAGAGATAACGAAGGAAACGAAAAATATACCGATGTAGCGTTGTGCATCGCATTGTTCAACAAACACTCTCCCGAGAGAGCTTGTATCTTTTCCCTATCATTTTTTAAAGCCAAAGGCTTCAGATAGTTAGCAAGTTACATCTGCCGGGACAACAGATTACATCCGGTAGAGACCGAGAGAGTAACACTCCTCCTCCTTTGCGGATCTTCTAAGGGGACGTCATAATTTTGCCCTAAGTTCCCATGAACTGGGGACTAGGGAGAGGAACATCCTCTTCTCGGACAGCTGCGGCCGGTGGAGATGATGTAGCAGTTGTTGGGGGTAAAGGAAGAGTTGGTGAATAAGTAGATGAAGTTGATGGCGTTGAAGGATGAGAAGTGGTTGCGGCAAGCGCAGTGCTGGTTGTTGGTTGCTCGTCAAGAGAAGATGGCATAGACCTGGTACTCAGCCTCACGATACCGGACACAACGATTGGGATCCAAAAACGTGAGTTGGCATTTTCCACCATCTCAAACTCCCCCCAGAGCGCCGAGGCAACGTCCTCAGTTGGTGTAACTAACTCAATAGATTGAGCAGTCTGTTGAGCTGAGGAAGGTCATCGTCTTCTATGTAGAGAAGCCCCCTCCTCGTTGGCTTCCCCATTATCATCAATCATCACGGTGTCTATGGCCGGCCCGGGCGGGCGGCTCATCACCACAACTTTCGGAGATGACTCGGGAGCGGCATTCTTCGCCCTCTTATTCTTTCCCCCCGACCACGTAGGAACGTCTTCTCTTCGGTTGTTTGTTCTTCGACCTGGTGACTCCGAGAAGAAGCACTCGCAACAGAAGCAAGCACGGAGACACCTATCTGTATAAAAGCCTCATGCAGCAGCCTCGCCGAATCAGCAGGATTTGTCAAAACGTCCTCCTCGAGGACGACAACTGAGCCCTAGGAATTCAATAGGAGAGAAGGGTCAAACAACTCCCTTATATGAAAAGGTAAAAACAAGGAGTTCAACTTACCATGATTTTTTGCCTTCCACCAAAATTTGAGGGACAGTTCTTTCCACGTGCGGGTTTCAAGCGTAGTAACGTCCAAATATTTTTAAAACCAATGGTCCAAGCCTTCAACCCTAGGTAGAACCCACCAAGTCACTGAAATAAGTAAAAGAAGAAGGGTGAATAACGATGTGGAATGATCTTTAACGGAAGAAAAAAATTAATGGTAGACTTATGAGTGTGGTTCCATAATTCTGGAAAGGCTAGAGCCGTGGCCGGGATGATGTCACTAGTGGCGACTGAAACAAACTGTTCCATCCACCTACGGTCGTTGTCATCATCCATGCTGGTTAGTAATGCATGGTGGCCACGCTTGCTGAAATTTATCA
Source organism: Nicotiana otophora (assembly GCA_000715115.1). Taxonomy (NCBI): domain Eukaryota; kingdom Viridiplantae; phylum Streptophyta; class Magnoliopsida; order Solanales; family Solanaceae; genus Nicotiana; species Nicotiana otophora. The sequence continues at coordinate 57,167 of AWOL01S0134725.1, forward strand.
TTTTCCCACGTAAGATCTTGGGGGAATAGAGGTTCATCACTCGAGCTAGGGATAACTCTTCTCCCGTCTCCTGGCACAGGCACTGAAGACAAGCGATTGTCCTCCACACAGAAGGACTTACTTGTGCCAAGCACACCTGATAGCGGAGGCAGAACCTACGATGATGGAGTTAAGGTCTCCACTCAAAGAAAATGCTCCCAACGTGAAGGGATACATATAAAAATATGTAAAACCCTTTTTGGGTAAGGTTATCCGCTCCATCAGGTCGGGAGCGATAATGTCCAAATCTTGACAGTGGCAGTCTTCCTTCACAACAGGTATACTGGAAGGACGGATGGAAGAAGGGTATACGCTAACCACCCACGTACGAAGGTGAGCAGAAGGATACTTCTCTTCAAAATATTTGGTAGTAACTAGACTCTTTGGGATGATGGTACTCGTCGTAAGGGGAGAAGCATCATCATCTTTACCTTTGTTCTTTGAAGAACTATGGTTTCTGGAAGAAGAGGCCATTTTTTATCAGAATGATGGTTTTCTCTCAAAGAAAAAAAGTTAAAGAAAGGTTAAAGACGAAGTATGAGTTTAGTAAAGAAAGTTTGAGAAAATTTAGAGTATTATGAAGTGTAAATAAATGAGATTGATGCGTATAAGTAAAGGTATAGAAGGCTAAAGCGTGGCCATAATTATCTCGATAACCGGCAAAACGGATGCTAAATCGTGGGATGACGCGTGTTCGAGGCACTAAATACGGAGAGACGTGCGTCTAATTAACCATCAGAAACTTTTCAGAGGGGGTCATTGAATTTCCCGCCAAAGAAGGTGTTTCTACCAACTTCCCCGTGACACAAAGTTATGCCACCGAAAAATAGGGGAACTATCTGTATAACAACAACACAACAACAATAGGGATCTGTATAGGATAAAATATATTTATAGTAAATGATCACATGAGGAAGTGACACGTGGAGCAAAATACAGAAGATAGTTGAATCCGAAGGCAACGATCCCGTCTATTACCAGAGAGAATGATACTTATAAAAATAAAATAAATGCCTGCCACCCTGTAGTATTTAATGAGAAATATTCTACAATATTAAGTATACTTTCCGTTACAAGGAATATGACATTCACTGCTTGTCGTTACACATTCTTTAATGGCCCTCATAATTGACGTTAAACAGGGGCTTGATCCTAGGACCTTGTTCCCTAGGTACAACTATAAATAGTGAGCTCTATTATCACTTTAAATGACACGAATTTTCTGGCAAATACACGTTACATTCTATTCAAAGCTCAATATAATTTTTATCTTCTTGTTTACTGATATCGTTGTTATTGTCCCTGGAAGCCCTGCTCCCGGAATTATTATTTCTGCTATTTTATCTCCATCTCAAGGCTAAGTATATATTTTTATCTAATTCATCTATTATTTTAGAATTAAATTAATTCACTTGTCTATTAAATCAGATATAAATTCAAATGTACCATTTTAGGATAAACAGAATTCTCAATAAGCCAATCAGATGCGACATAGTGATTGTCTGCTGTTTGTTTGGTAAAAAAAAGTATTATTATATAGTATTTCTGCATAATTTAGCAATAAGGCAATTAGAATAGAATGTGTCTTTTTCGAATTACGGATCACAGGCTACAACCAATTTATTTTGTTGAAGAAATTTAAACCAGTTTTGGCATAGCCTTTTAAAATTGTAAAATATGAACTGAAAGAGTAACATGAATTGAGGACTTGGGGTCTATGCTTCTGCCTTCTGTAATAGCAAAGGCAAACATAAAACAAAAATGGGGAAGGAAAGCACAACTACTTTGGCGAAAGCTACGACTTATAAGCAAACATCTGATGAAAGAATGGAATTTTCTTAAGCATATGTGACATGAGGACAAGTTTTAATCTTTGCTTAACAGTATTATCATGCATAGGCTTAAGTGACAGTGCTGCCTAGGGGTGTACATGGACCGAGTTGGTTCGAATTTTATAAAAACCAAACCAAACTAACTATATCGGTTTGGATTGATTCGATTTTGTCGGAATTTTTTGTGTTTTTGAATTTTTTTGTTACGTGAATATTATTTCAATCTTACTTTATTAAAGTTATATATAAAGTAAAGTGAATATATGTCTACTAAAAATTAAAACAATTAACGAACATATGATCTATTAAAGTATTCTTATGGGAGAATCTATTAAACAAGTGGTTCTAAAAGCTTAAGGAACAAAAACTTTATGGGCCGATGATATTTGTGTGACTATAAAAGCTTCACATTTAAAGTAAAGTAGATAAAATAAAAAGTTTAAAGTTAAATTGTTTTCAAATATAAAAATATATCATTCTTTTTTAAACGGGTTAATAAAAAAAGTATTTCTTTAAATTGAACGGTGGGAGTATATCATAGGAAATGAATTTCGTCATGTCAAAAACACGCAAGTAAAGGAAGAGGCTTTCTGACAACAAATACTATCTTTTTGCCATTTCTAACTATGCCAAATTTTCCAACACGTGCAACCGATCAAAGGCGGTATATAAATTAAATAATTTTTTTAAATCTTTTTCCTATAAAAACATTGCCCAACATATATTTCTTTTAAAAAAATAAAATGATGAACCAATTATTATTTGATAAAAAAATATATTGCTTCAAATAATTAAATTTATATAAATAAGGGTTCAAAGATAAATTAAATTAGTAGACGAGTGAAAGCCCTTGTCGAGCCACGTCAAAGACGAATAAAAGAAAGAAAAAAAGAAGAAGCAGAAAATAAAATGAAGAAGTACTACGTAGTACTAACTTAACTACTCCGTATATATAATTAAGACGTGAGTACGTGACTGATGTAATCTTTCTTTTGCGGGATTCTGTCGCTTCTCTCCTTTTTATTACGTTCCCGTTCCCAGCTATATGATCTCATTTTCTGTCTTTGACAAGATATATGCCACCTTCTAATTCTATTTCTATTCTATTCCGTCTGATCTATTAGTAATAAGTACAATTCACAAATGATAGAGTAACTTCCTTTTCTTTCCTTTCCTGTCCTCTGTTTTTCTTTGCTTTCCTATTTCTATCAAAAATATTGGTTCTGCTTGAAAAGTCATAAGTTGGAGAGCAGAGGAAAAGCAGTTGCTTCGAATACAAATAGAAAAGGAAGTGCATGATTTCAATTTTCAGGTAAGATCTCGTCGCCTCATGTACATTTCCATATTTAGTTGCTAATACTTGTTGTTAATTATGCATATATAAATAATCTCTTTTTCTATTTATATTCTTTAATTACTACACTAAACAAATCTCCATCCCTTCATGTTCTTTTTACATTTTTTTGATTTGCGATCTCTTTATTCTGGCTCGTATCAATATTCTTTGTCAACCTAAAAAATGTTGTCGTAGTTTGCATGACTGTGGTGTTTAGTTTTAAAAGCCTCATAAAGAAGTATAATCTATGTGATGCACTAGTCAACTATGCATAATTAAGCCTGATTTTTCATAGAACGGCATGAAGTTTGGGAAAATGACTTCCCTCATCTTGCCAGGAAAATTATCTTCTAGAGAAAAATCTAGTCTTGTTATAAAATAAAATAAACACTTTTTAAGACACTTGCACCAACCAAACATAAAAAAAAATCGAAAAATAATTTTAAAAGATATTTTCTCCCATAACAAACGCACCCTTAATGCTATATTATTGTGGAACAAAAAAATACATTTTCAGTCTTAACTTCTGATAAGAGAAGAAAGTATCTAGAGTGGATGTATCAACTTCAAAATACAGATTATATTGGTAGTAGCATCTAATGATTATAACTCAAAAGAAGCAGAGCAACAAATGTAAATATGAAATTCATAAGCTAAGTAAGATAGGAGAGAACCAAACGAAGAGGATGGGAAAATAGACCGAAGAAGGGGAAGCGATGCCAGAAGAATCGGGGATGAGAAACTCAGAAATGCCTTTGCATAAAATTCACGATAGCCTCTTGATAGTGATATCCTATATAGTTTAACTTGTGCATTAAGCATGGATCCCAGATTAGCCTTTGGAAGGCCTAGCCTGCTTCTTCTCGGCCCAATGTTTATTTGTGCCACGTCTTTGTTTGTGTTCGTATTGGGTTGGGTCTGATTGATAACGGTGGAAATACTGATTATTATACATATAATGGACCCCAATTAATTTAGAGTTGAGAGACGCTGGTGATTTTCATGTGAAAATAGTATGAGCTAGCCAGTTTTCGGACTTGTAATTAAAAAATTACCAGCGCTTGCAAATTTATTGAAAAATAGCTATTGTTTTGCTGAACCACAGAAAGTTCCAACATAATATACTAGATTATGGAACTCATGCGTATAAACTTCCAACATATTATGTTGGAACTCCAGCACACGGAAAGTTCCAACATAATATGCTGGATTATAGAGTTCCTGCGTATAAACTTCCAGCATATTATGTTTGAACTCCAGCACATTATGCTTGAATCTCATATGTAAAAAATTCGAACTTCAGCATATTATGCTATAATATTTTCGGATTTTTAAGGGTGTTTTTGTTCAAATTTTATCTTTATATGAAAAAGTGACTAAATTTTGAGTAGTTTTGAAATTGTGGCTATTTTGAGTATTTTTATTTTTTCCCGATATTCATTAGTCCATGTAGCAACACAGGCTGATACACGGTGTGTTTGGTATGAAGGAAAATATTTTTCGAAAAATATTTTCTAATTTTTTCATGTTTAAATGTTTTGGAAAATATTTTTCTCTAATTGGAGGAAAATATTTTTCCTATCAAGAGAAGGGAAAATATTTTTCAAAACTATTTTGCAACCTTCCCCACCCTATTCCTCATCCCCTCCCATCCCCACCAACCC
>AWOL01S0134749.1:0-19528 GCA_000715115.1 Nicotiana otophora
TACGCTCGGGCCGAGTATGGTACCGGGTGTCGGCCACGTCCCTTCAGGTTTGGGGCGTGACAGTGATGCCGTGTATATTATTAGAGTAAAAGCACGAAGGGTGATGCCTTGTATATTATGAGAGTAAAAGCACGAAGGGTGATGCCGTGCCGTTCTATTTATTTATTTGGTGAGGTTGAGAGTAAAAGCACGAAGGGTGATGCCGTGAAGTTTTCCTTTGCTGTTTTATTTGCTCAATTTGCTTAAGGATTTTCGGTTTAATTTTGTCTTTTCATTATTCTCACTCTTTATATTGTATTCCCCCACTGTATGTCTCATTCCCATCATTTCTGCGTTATTTCTTTATTTACTATTGTTGCCACTAGCATGATTATACAATTCATATTATAAGTGGGTGTCTTGTCCTAGCCTCGTCACTACTTCGACGAGGTTAGGCTCGACACTTACTAGTACATGGGGTCGGTTGTACTGATGCTGCACTCTACACTTTCTGTGCAGATTTTGGTACCGACTCAGGTTGATCGAGATTTTTCTATTGGTCCGCTGTCCCGAGACTCAAGGTAGATCTGTCGGCGTTCACAAACCTTGAAGTCCCCGTCTATCTTTTATGTCCTACTGTTTTCTTTCATTCAGACAGTTCTATTTCTTTCAGACTATTACTTGTAGTAAATTCTAGAATGCTTGTGAATTTTGACTCCAGATCCGGGTGGAAGTAATTAATACAGTTTTATAATATTTTGCACTTATTATATTTCATCTTAGTTAATTATTGTTATTTACTGAATGGAAATAAGGAATTGGCTTAATGATTCTCTTACGTTGGCTTGCCTAACAAGTAAAATATTAGACGCCATCACGGTCCTGCCGGTGGGAAATTTTGGGTCGTGACACCATGCAAAAATGTATTGTTGATATCAAGTTGGAAGAGAGATCATTGCCTTTTAACAGCCACAACCACTAAGCATTTAACAGTGGAAAACTACATCACAAGGGGAAAAGGTTTCTGTAAAGTCCACCCCTTCCACCTGTGTATCCCCTCGTACTACCAACCTAGCTTTGTATGTCTCAACACTACCATCAGCCCAATATTTAATCTTGTAGACCTATTTACAACTAATGGATTTCTTACCTGTAGGCAATTCAATAATTGCCCAAGTGTGATTGGCCTCAAGGACCTCAAATTCTTTTCTTATAGCCTCCTGCCAGGTTGGAATAGATGCAGCCTGATGATAAACCTGAGGCTCAATAGCAACATTGTGAGAAGAAGGCTAAACTACAGAGGATAAAGAACTGGAGCCAAGTAAAGAAGGAGGAAGAGTACAAACAATATCATCAAGATGTGCAGGAAGGTGATGAGGTTTGGAAGACTTTCTAGTAGACTGAATGGTGTAGGTGGTATAGGAGGAGGGGAAGATGAGGTATTGGAAGAATTCTGACGGATTGATGATGTGACTGGAGAAAGAGGGCGAGAAAGAGGGATAGAAAATGCATCCTCAGGAGAATCAGAAGGATCAACAGAGACAGGGAATGAAGAAGAAGGAGAGGAAGGAGAAGGAAATGTTGAAGTATCAGAGGGAAAAATATGTTCAAGAAACAATACATCCCTGGAGACAAGAACCTGTTTGGTAGAGAGATTGAACAACTTGTAACCTTTCTTAGCAAGAGGATAGCCAAGAAAGATACAAGGTTCAGCCCTTGGTTGGAACTTATCCTTATGGCACTTGGGTATGGTGTGAAATCAAAGGCAACCAAAGACTTTGAGGTGAGAATAGGAAGGAGAATGTCCATAAAGCAATTAAAAAGGAGATTAATTCTAAAGTAATTCAGAAGGGAACCTATTGATGAGGTATGTGGCAGTGAGTACACATATCACGACCCGAAATTTCCACCTTCGGGACCGTGATGACGCCTAATATTTTACTTGCTAGGTAAGCCAACGTTAGAATAATTTTAGTCAAATTAGCAGTTCAGTTTAAATGGTAATAAAGAAACTAATTATCTAGAATAATCTGAAATAGAAATTTCCTACAATCCCAAAACCGGTAGTACAAATCACAAGCTCTACGGAGTTTACTAGAAAATATCTAAATACAACTGTTCCGGAGTAGAATCAACAGTGCACTGAAAAATATCAGAAAGTGACTCTGAGGCCTGCGAACGCGACAATAGGGTACCTTGAGTCTCCACAACAATGCCCGATCACATAACATGAATATCAACAACGCCGAGTTACCTGGATCTGCACACAAATGTGCAGAAGAGTAGCATGAGTACACAACGGTACCCAATAAGTATCAAGCCTAACCTCGGTAGAGTAGTGACGAGGCCAGGTCAAGACACCTACCAGACATATAAACATATACAAAATATTACATAAAGCTAACAAGGAAAGAATATCATTGTAAGGCCAATAACATAAGACTTTCCAATTCAAATCAACAATGAGAACACTGAGGACAACGAGAAAACAATCAAGTAATTAAGCAACAACATAGTCATAGTACCCATAACATATGAATGGGTTCAAGTAAAGAATCATATGATAAATCAGTCAATTAAATCATTTACAAAGCATGTATTTCAACATAAATTTCCCGAGTTATCATTCCTCGAAAATCTCAAATCTCGATTCACAACTTTCAATTCTTACACATGTGGCATCTTGTGCCCACGTCTTTCTGAATCACTTTTACATGGCAAACTCCTCGTGCTACCATAGGTAAAGTTCCCGTATCAATATCCACCAAGATGATCAATGAATAATTTAAACACCATTAAATACCATTTGCAAATTTAATACAGTGAAGTATCAAATGAGTTATTAAGCCAATTTAGGATTCAAATAAGATAAAATAGTGGAGAGGTTGTACAAATAGAATATCAACTTAATTCAGTTTAGAAATATATGAGATTCAGTAAAATATTATTTTTATATATAAAAAAAATACCCAATCAAGTTATAACGAGATAAATATGGAATTTATTAAAGTTGAACATAATAATCATTTTTCACGCAAATTACACGACAATAAGATAATGAAAAAATATGAAGTATTAGTTAGAGTAAAATATAATCACCAATTAATTTAGTAAATCTCCAAATAAGATATAAGTTTTATCTTTGAAAGACACACCAGTGAAACAACTTGAAAATTCTTTCATTTATCTCTGCTAAAATTCTCAGCAACTTAACGTATCTCATAGGATGCATGACTCACACAAGAAGTCCATATTGTTCTATTTTTAATATATTGACGGTTAATTAATTGTGTTCAAAATATAATGAAGTGATTTAAGAAACCACAATAACCGTCCTAGCATGGAATGCATCATGAGAATCACAATCGGAATTTATTTTAATATCACAATAATTTCGTATTTATTCATTTGTTGCGGCGTGCAACTCGATCCCATGCAATAATAAATCATATATGTTGCGGCGCGCAACGCGATCCCACACAATAATAATCATATCTATTGCGGCGTGCAACCCGATCCCTCACAATAATAATCATATATGTTGCGGCGTGCAACCCGATCCCTTTCAATATTAATCAACCAATTTACAACCAACTACGGTATACCACAAAATCAAAAGAATAACGAAACTACACAAAGAAGTTACAACTAATGAAAAAGGCTACACGATAGCTCACGAAATCAAATAGCAAGGAAATGACAATCCATAAGCCAAAGCACAATTTATGAGCATCGACTAACAATTAAGGCATGTAGCAGGTAAAGTATGAATTCAACGAGTGGTTATGATCAAAAATTGGAATATAAGGTGATACTGACTACAAAGATGGAACATGTGCTAACAATTTCTAGTAAAGCACGTGCAAGCAATTCTAACAACAAAAGATATAATCGTGAAATGATATTTACAATCAGTTGTATAAAAGGAGCCTAACGGTCCAAACCAGCCAAATACCACATAGAGGTCGTGTACCCACTCGTCATCCCGCGTACACGATCTTCACATAACACGAATGACATAATCATCTCAAATCCTAAGGGGTAGTTTCCCCCACACAAAGTTAGATAAGACACTTACCTTAATGAAGTTAGGCCAATATTCCAAAATAGTTTTCTTGCTTGAATTGACCTCCGGAAAGCTCAAATCTATCAAAATTAATTGTATAACATTATTAAAATTCTTCAAAAATAATTCCGGATAATAAGCTTCGCGAACGCAAGGCTCCTCTCGCGAACGCGGTGCTTATCTGACCCTAAGATTCACGAACACGGGACTCCCTTCGCGAACGCGAAGACCAAATACGTGGGATCCCAGCTACCTCTTCTTCCTCTTCGTGAACGCGAGCTCCCCCACACAAATATGATGCATGCTGAGCCCAGGCCTTCGCGAACACCACCCCTCACATGCAAATGCGATGAACAACTTCCTACATCTTTGCGAACGCGTGTCCATCTTCGCGAACGGGAAGAACAAAGCTCACTTGTCTCCCAGTTACCGTTCGCGAACGCGAAGAAGGAAACCAGAGTTGGACACCAGAAATTCTTCAGCAGTATTCCAAGTCCAAAATTGATCTGCTAACCTTCTGAAATCCACCCGAGGTCCTTGGGAACTTAACCAAATATATCAACACGTCCAAAATAAAAATTTGAACTTAGTCGAGGCCTCAAGCAATGTCAAACAACATCGAAATTATGAATCGTGCATCGAATCAAATTATGAGTTTTCAAATCTTTCAACTTCTATAATTTGCGCCGAAACATAACAAATCAATCCGGAATGAGTTCAAATTTCACACATGAGTCTTAAATGACATAATGGAATTGTTCCAATTTTCGAAATCGAATTCTGACCCCGTTATCAACAAATCAACCTTCAGCCAAACTTATAATTATTTTAAGACTTCAACTTTTCCAATTTTCGCCAAAATGTGCTGAATTGTTCTACAGACTTCCAAATCCAAATCCGGACATACGCCTAAGTCCAAAATAACCATAAGCAACTATTAGAATCATCAAAACTCTATTCCGGAGATGTTTTCTCAAAAGTGAAACTCCGGTTAACTATTTGCATTTAAGCTACAAAAATAAGAATTGTTCTTTCAATTTAATTTTAAATCTTTCGAAAACCAAACTCGACCGCACACGTACGTTATAATATGCATTACAAACCTGCTCGAGATCTTAAACTGCTGAACGGGAAAATAATTCGCAAAATAACAAGTCGGGTCGTTACATCCTCCACCTCTTAAACAAACGTTCGTCCTCGAACGTGCTAAGAATTATTCTGAGGTTATCAAATTGCTGATGTTTTTACTCTTACACACAACTTGCGGGTGATACCACATCATCACAACCGACATAGGTTCGACAACACCATCTCAATTGAAATTAATTTTCCTATCCATACTTATAAACCTTAAAACCAATTTTCTTACACTTAAATCATTTTCAAAAGGGTCTGATTTTCATATCATCACAAGGTATTAGTCTCAGCCGGCTGTAGAAACTCGTGCCTATGCTCGCATGGCACAACCACATAACGCATCGTAATATGTATACGCCCATAACCACATCTCTGGTCATAATAATTATTCATAGCCAATTACAACATCGCCCTTTAACTTCATGTTAACAAAAATCTCATTTCAAATCTTCACAATACTAACAACGAGACACGAGGAATCAAGGCCTCATAATTATTTACTTGAATTAACGAGTCATATTTAACGTCACCCGGGCACTCACCTCGTAGGTTAAACTCAATAATTACAACACGAATTTGACAAATTACACATAGATAAATTCATACAAGAATTTTTAAATAAGCCTAATAGGCATGACTCCCTATTAGTAATATAGTACCACTTTAATTCCAAAAGGGAGAATTTAAAACCATAAAGTTTTATCACAAGGATCTTGTCCTTATATAACTTCCACCCCGGCTTGTAGCCCGGTTTAAATATAACAAATCATATTAAAATGCGAGGATCTCATCCTCAATCCTGAATCACAAGTAATATGAATATCGTGCCAATCAAAATCTTCCATTTTCTTCTTTAAAATAATTTATGTTAAACAAAATCACAACACATAATGAACCTCATACCGGTAGGGCACATAATTCATAAAATTGTAATCAATTATCCCGAAATTACATCAAACCCACTGTAGTGAGTAACAGAAAGTCACATTTGGACTCATAGCCCTCAGTAGTATACAAAATAAAATGATAGACACGGGCTAATGCCATCAAATCTCCCAACAGGAATAAAAACAGGAGTAGAGTACAAATTCACAAACTCACTATATAAGGAGTATGAAAGGAGATCTCACCTTGATAATCGAAATCGAATCAAAATAAGAATAGTGCTCCTCTATTATGAATTAAATCACACCTATAACGATACTATCCGGTGTAACGGCCTCGGCCAATTCATAGCAATTATATCAACGGGCCGGGCCTCCACCTCTAGGACGACCTCTACCCACCCGTCCTCCACCCCTAACCGAATATGTAGGTAGAGTAGCAACTGAAATGGAGTTCGTGGCTTGAGTGCTCTGATGTAATATGTCTCTCCCAAGTCTGGAACAATCTCTCATAATATGCCTAGTACCATCACCCTCATAACACCCCTCTGCGAGTTCGGTTTCTCATACTGAGTCTGTGCCGCATAATTGAAATAACCATTATAGGAATCTCATACCGGTGTTGCATTAAAAGAAATTACTGATGCACCCGAGTAATCTGATGTGCGGACTGAGCTAACCGACTGCTCGAGTCTCCGCCATAATGAGTTATACCTACAGAGTAGCATCCACTGAAATCTCCAGAAACTTAAGACCTCTTGGTCTCCTTATCATCCTTTTCCTCACCCCAAACACATTCTAACATCTTGGAAATCTCCACCACTTGCTGAAATAAAGTATCAGCTTGTAGTTTTTGAGTCATACAAAATTTTACAATCATAATTAAGTCCTTTAATGAATCCGTGGACTCGCTCCCTGGCTGTAGGAACCAAGGTAGGAGTATAACGGGCTAACTCATTAAACCTGCTGGCATATCCTGACACCATCATGGTGTCCTAACGCAGCTGTTCAAAAGCTATGTTCCACGCATCCCGTAGAGTCTGGGGGACAAACTCCATCAAAAACATCTCTGAAAACTGAGCCTAAGTAGGTGGCATTGCATTGGCTGGTTTGCCCTCTTCATAGACCTGCCACAAACACAAGTGGAGAATTATCTCTCCAAAGGCCAATTTCTTCTTTTTCTATGCTAACCCATCATCGCCGAGCTGACTCATTTCTTCACATATTACTCGATTCTTCTTTGGGGTAACACTTCCCCCTATTTGTACACAATGATCCCGAAAGTAAAGTTCCGTACAGACAAATCTTGGCATGAACCATGTAGCCCATAAGCTCATCAACCACCGTACTTTCTCTGAAGCACCCCCTACTTCTGCAATCGAGATGTCCACGTTGAATAGACCTTCTATCATGACCCAATTTCATCATAGGCCGTGATGGCGCCCAACATCATTGTTAGGCAAGCCAACACTGATAAATCTAGTGGTTTTCGCTTTTAATATGTTTGCAAAGTGAATAGCTTTCCTCATTGATAAAAGTTTTAAAAATTTACTGTTGTAAAGTAATTAAACAAAAGCAATTGAGAGCAAATCAAAGTCATGACAATAAATCCAAAATCATAAGTCTACTAGTGTGTGTCACGACCTGGTATCACAAGTGTGTGGGCTACTAGCAGAATATACAAAAGAATACTAGTCTATTGTCTCAAGGAAATAGACAAAAATATAAATCCAAAAGAGAGACTCTGGCTGCTGCTGAACGGCTCGGAATGACAGCTCACCGTGTAGTCTCGAGCTAGAAGTCAAGCGTGCGGCCCAGACTGGTAACTAGATGTGCCTGCCTCAGATCATGCACATCAAGTGCAGAAGTGTAGCATGAGTACACAAACATGTACCCAGTAAGTATCTAGTCTAACCTCGAAGAAGTAGTGACGAAGAGTCGACTTCGACACTTACTAAGGGCCAAAAACATAATAATGTGAAGTTCTAATTAAGCATGTAAGCTCAAAACAAGAAGTAAGTAAGCAAATCCTTCTTTCAAGTAAGAATCAAACCTTTTCTCTTATTTGTTCCTTTCACTTTTCAAGTATGTGAAAGATTATTAAATAATAAAAGAGATGTCGGTATCACTACGCACGAGTTATGCCGAGGACGTATGGCCCGATCCAAATATACATAATATAATGTGCACTGTCGAGGGTCGAACGGCCTGAACCATATAATATATCAATAAATCCTGTCGAGGTGAACAGCCCGCTCCCATGAGAGTAGTAGAAATTTACCCCGCTCGTGGAATATATTTGCGAAGCAGTTGAACATATAATTTCTCAATTCATCGTAGTATTTCTCAATTCCTTTCTAAAAATAAGAAATTCAACTTGAATCTTTAAATATTGAAACCCTCAACTTCCACTTTAATCCAACAACTAGTAAGCATAAACAAGCAACGGTATTAACAAAATATGGTGTAAGCCTAAATCTACCCGGACATAAGCATGAATAGTAACTACGCACGGACTCTCGTCACATCATACGTACGTAGCCCCCCAGAAATAGAAGTACATATTGATTAAGTTCACGTATGGGGTTAATTCCCTCTTACAAGGTTAGAAAAGAGACTTACCTCGTCTCAAGGCCTACTTTCCGGTCCAAGGTCGTGCTCAAATCTCCCAATTCGGTGCCAAATGACTCGAAACTAGTCAAATATTATATAAATTAATCAATTTATGCTCAAAAGTTCATATCCCAACTATTAAAGCGATTACCCAACTCTAAATGCAAGATTTCTAAAATTCACCCCCAGGCCCACGTGCCCGGATTCTGGAAATGTTCGAAGAAAGTCGTTACTCATACCCTTAGGAACATAAATATATGATTTTAACTAAGTTCCATAACCATTTTCGTGGTTAAATCTCATTTTATCAAAAACATAGGTTTTCACTTAAACCCATGATATTTCACTAATTTTCATGTTATTAGCTACCCTTAATTTATGTATTTAACTCAAGATTCGCAGAAATCACTTACCTCCAAGTTCTAGTTGAAATCCTCTCCTTAGAAGCTCTCAAACCGCCTAAGAGTGAGGAATATGTGATAAAATGGCCTAAGTCCCGTATTAAATGAACCCTCACTAGCGAGTTTCGCACCTGCGGCAATTTCCTTGGAGGAGTGATGTTTTCCTCACCTGGCCTTACTTCGCATATGCAGACAGAAGGGGCCGCTTCTGCGACCACAAGACCGCAGGTGCGCCCAATCTTCTGCATCTGCGGTTCCGGGGCTGCCCTCGATATTTCACTTCTGCGGCTCGTGTCTCGCATCTGCGAGCCCTCATCGGCGGCTGGCCAAGCGCAGGTGCGATTATGACAGATCTGGGAGCTTCACCCGTCGCTCTAAGCTCTCAAATTGCCTCGAGCCTCATCTGATCGACACTTGAGGTCCCCCGGGGCCCCGTCCAAATATATCAGCAAGTTTAAAATCATAAAACAAACTCGCTCGAACTCTCGAAATTCCCGAAACAACATTAAGACTAAGAATCGCACCCCAAAACTCATTGGATCAAACTTATAAATTTCAAGTTCTTCAATTTACTCCAAATGCGCCGAAACGTACTTAAACTACGCGGATTGACGCCAAATTTTACATGCAAGTCGTAAATGACATTATGGAACTATTTACGATCTCAGAATTCCATTTGGACCTCAATATCACCAAAACCCACTCCAAACCAAATTTAAAGAATTTCTAAACCTTCAAAGAACCAACCTTCACTATTAGGCGTCGAAACGCTCCCAGTTCATCCAAAACCCGGTCCGAGCATATGCCCAAGTTCGAAATCATCATACGAACCTATTGGGACCATCAAATCCTGATTCTAAGGTCGTGTACTCAAAATGTTGACCGATGTCAAACTTGGCCTTTTAAGGCCAACTTAAGGAACCAATTGTCCCGATTTCAACCCACACCCTTCTGAATCTTAAACTAACCACCCCCGCAAGTCATAAAATAGTAAAAGCACATACTGGGAGTCTTATTTAGGAGAACGAGGTTCTAGAAAGTAAAATGACCGGTCGGGTCATTACATCTTCTATAAATTTGAAGTTATTTCTCTAACTCCTTTGATACTGACATATATGATTATTAAGGACGCGATCATACCGCAAGTCCCAACATTATCACCTGCAAAATCTCAGGCCTTAAACATGTGCAAATTTTGGGGAACCTTTCAGTACCACATATGTACATCTCAGGCCAGAACTGATATAACACATGACCCCGCAATATGTTCGTCTTTAGTGGACTCCCCCTCCACTTGGCGTGAAGCCATATGACACAATGCCCTATGATCCACAATACTAACCTTCACAGCTCGTACTCATCAACCAGATGCCAGAATCCGCTGCACTCCCATGTAAAGCATTGAGTGATCTTTCAATACATCCATATTTTCAGTCGGGACCACATGTTGAGACGATGTTTGAGCATCCTTGGCTCCCTCGTAGTCTATCTGCGATATCACAAACCGTCGGTGTACAACTGATACCGAGTGTGCAGTGTCATATATGAGTGGACGCGAATGAATATAAGATATATCCTTCAATATGAATAAATATCACACAATAAGGAATAAAAGAAGTGGAATTTCCTAATAGCTTCTATAACCTCTCGAAGATAAGTACAGACGTCTCTGTACCAATCCGCAAGACTCTACTAAACCTGCTTATGACTTGTAGCACCCATGAACCTAGAGCTCTAATACCAACTTTTCACGACCCGAAATTCTCACCTTCGGGGCCGTGATGGTGCCTACCATTTCACTTGCTAGGCAAGCAAACGTTAGAATAAGTTTAGTCATTTTTAACAGTTCAGTTTAAATAGTAATAAAGAAACCCATTATCTGCAATAATCTGAAATAGAAATTTTCTACAATCCCAAAAACCGGTATTACAAATCACAAGCTCTATGGAGTTTACTAAAAAATCTCTAAACACAACTGTTCTAGAGTAGAATCAATAGTGTAATGAATATATCAGAAGGTACTCTGAGGCTTGCGAACGCGACAACAAGGTACCTTGAGTCTCCATAGAAATGACAGATCACATAGCAGGAATATCAACAACTCTGAGTTACCTGAATCTGCACAAAAATGTAGAGAAGAGTAGCATGAGTACATCACAGCGGTACCTAGTAAGTATCAAGCCTAAACTCGGTAGAGTAGTGACGAGGCCAGGTCAAGACACTTACCGGACATATAAACCTGTACAAAATATTTCATAAAGCTAACAAGGAAAGAATATCAGTGTAAGGCCAATAACAAAAGACTTTCCTATTCAAATCAACAATGAGAACTATGAGAACACGGAGGACAACGAGAAAACAATTAAGTAATTAAGAAACAACATAGTCGGAGTACCTATGACATATGGATGGGTTCAAGTAAGGAATAATATGATAAATCAATCAATTAATTCATTTATAAAGCATGTATTTCAACATAAATTGCCCGAGGTATCATTCCTCGAAAATCTCAAATCTCGATTCATAACTTTCAATTCTTACACATGTGGCATCTTGTGCCCACATCTTTCCGAATCACTTTTACACGGCAAATTCCTCGTGCTACCATAGGTAAAGTTCCCATATCAATATCCACCAAGATGACCAATGAATAATTTAAACACGATTAAATACTATTTGCAAATTTAATACAGTAAAACATCAAATGAGTTATTAAGTCAATTTAGGATTCAAATAAGGTAAAATAGTGGAGAGGTTGCACAAATAGAATATCAACTTAATTTAGTTTAGAAATATATGAGATCCAGTAAAATATTCTATTTATATAAAAACAAAAACATCCAGTCAAATTATAACGAGATAAATATGGAATTTATTAAAGTTGAACATAGTAACCATTTTTCACGCACATTACGCGACAATAAGATAATGAGAAATATGAAGTATTAATTAGAGTAAAATATAATCACCAATTAATTTAGTAAATCTCGAAATAAGATATAAGTTTTATCTTTGAAAGACACACCAGTGAAATAACTTGAAAATTCTTTTATTTACCTCTGCTAAATTTTCAGCAACTTAACATATCACATAGGATGCATGACTCACACAAGAAGTCCATATTGTTCCATTTTTAATATATTGGCAGTTAATTAATTGTGTTCAAAATATAATGAAGTTATTTAAGAAACCACAATAACCGTCCTAGCATCGAATGCATCATGAGAATCACAATCAGAATTTATTTTAATATCACAATAATTTCGTATTTGTTCATTTGTTGCGGCATGCAACCCGATCCCATGCAATAATAAATCATATATGTTGTGGCGCGCAACCCGATTCCACACAATAATAATTATATCTGTTGTGACGTGCAACCCGATCCCTCACAATAATAATTATATTTGTTGCGTCGTGCAACCCGATCTCTCTCAATATTAAATCATATATGTTGCGGCGGGCAACCCGATCCTCATATTAAATCATATATGTTGCGGTGTGCAACCCGATCCCTCTCAATATTAATCAACCAATTTACAACCAACTACGGTATACCATAAAATCAAAAGAATAACGAGACTACATAAAGAAGTCACAACTTATGAAAAAGGCTACACGATAGCTCACGAAATCAAATATCAAGGAAATGATAAGCCATAAGCCAAGGCTCAATTTATGAGCATCGACTAACAATTAAGGCATGCAGCAGGTAAAGCATGAATTCAACGAGTGGTTACGATCAACAATTCGAATATAACGTGATATTGACAACAAAGATGGAACATGTGCTAACAATTTTCAGTAAAGAACGTACAAATAATTCTAACAACAAAAGATATAATCATGAAACAATATTTACAATCAATTATATAAAAGGAGTCTAACGGTCCAAACCGGTCAAATACCACATAAAGGTCGTGTACCCACTGGTCAGCTCACATACACGACCTTCACATAATACGAATGACACAATCATCTCAAATCCTAAGGGGTGGTTTCCACCAAACAAAGTTAGACAAGATACTTACCTTAATGAAGTTAGGTCGATATTATAAAATAGCCTTATTGCTTGAATTGACCTCCGAAAAGCTCAAATCTATCCAAATTAATTGTATAACTTCATTAAAATTATTCGAAAACAATTTCGGATAATAAAATATCGACTTAAAATTGCACATTAAAAAGTCAACCAAAAGTCAACGTGGGGCTCGCCTCTTGGAACCCGATAGAATTGTATCGAAACTCGACTACCCATTCCGATACGAGTTCAACCACACTAATTTTATCAAATTCTGATAGCGAATCGACCTCCAAATCTTATATTTTTGTTTTTGAAAGATTTTGCAAAAATCTCAATTTTTTCCATTAAAACTCGAATTAAACGATGAATATAATCATGGATTTATGAAATATAATCACTTTCGAATATAGAACACTTACCCCAGAAACTGACGTAAAAATCTCTCCAAGAATCGCCTCCCCTAGAGCTCCCAAATCATTTTTTGTGTTATGCACTCAAACCCCCCTTTTTGGAACTTTTAATTCTGCCCAGGTATGTTTCTTCTTCGCGAACGCGGCATGTGCCTCGCATTCACGTAGCACAAATCTGTCTGCTGCCCTCAAGTCTTCTTCGCGAACATGAAGACCAAATGCGTGGGATCCCAGCTGCATATTCTTCCTCTTCGCGAATGCGAGCTCCCCCACGCGATGCATCCTGAGCCCAGGCCTTCGCAAACGTGACCCCTAACACGTGAACGCGATGAACAACTTAGTACACCTTCGCAAATGCGTGGCCATCTTCGCAAATGCAAATAAAAAACCTTACTTGTATCCTAGTTACCTTTCGTGATTGCGAGACCTCTCTCGCGAACGCGAAGAAGGAAACCAGAGCTGGACACCAAAAATTCTTCAGCAATCTTCCAAGTCCAAAATTAACCCTCTAACCTTCCGAAATCCACCCGAGGCCCTCGGGAACTTAACTAAATATACAAACACGTCCAAAAATACAATACGGACTTAGTTGAGACCTCAAACCACGTCAAACAACATCAAAATTACAAATCGCGCATCGAGTCGAATTATGAGTTTTCAAATCATCCAACTTCTATATTTTGTGCCGAAACATATCAAATCAATCTGGACTGACTTCAAATTTTGCACACGAGTATTAAATGACATAATAGAGTTTTTCCAATTTTCAGAATCGAAATCCGGCCCCGTTATCAACAAATCAACCTTCGGCAAAACTTATAATTGTTTTAAAACTTCAGCTTTTTCAATTTTCGCCAAAATGTGCTGAATTGTTCTACGGACTTCCAAATCCAAATCCGGACGTACGCCTAAGTCTGAAATCACTATACAAAGCTATTGGAATCATCAAAACTCCATTCCGGAGACGTTTTCTCAAAAGTCAAACTCCGATCAACTCTTTTCATTTAAGTTTCAAAAATAAGAATTGTTCTTTCAATTTAATTTTGAATCTTCCGAAAACCTAACTCTACCGCACACGTGCATTATAATACGCATTATGAAGATACTC
Source organism: Nicotiana otophora (assembly GCA_000715115.1). NCBI lineage: Eukaryota > Viridiplantae > Streptophyta > Magnoliopsida > Solanales > Solanaceae > Nicotiana > Nicotiana otophora. The sequence continues at coordinate 14,623 of AWOL01S0134749.1, forward strand.
AAGATCTTAAACTGCTGAACGGGGCGCTAATTTTCAAAACGTCAAGTCGGGTCATTACAACACATTCCCCCTAGAACTTTTTAGGTAGCTTGGATTAAAAAAATAAGACCCTAGAAGTCTCAATCGAATACTTGTGCTTTCGTTCTATAACACCATTTTGCTGTGGTGTATGTCGACAAATAGTTTGATGTATAACCTCAAGATCTTTAAAATATTGTATAGCATGGTTGCTAGAACCAAGTTCCAACGCATTATCACTTCTAACACATTGAACTTTGATGGAAAATTGAGTTTGAACCATGGAAAGAAAGGCTTGAAGTAAAGGAAAAGCATCGCTTTTGGAACCTATGAGGTGTGTCCAAGTTGCTCTAGTAAAGTCATCAACTATGGTGAGGAAGTACTTAAAACCATTATAAGTAGAAGTAGAGCCCCGCAAGTATCAACATGAATTAATTGAAAAGGATGGGAAGTCTTTATGCTACTGTCAGGGAAAGGTAACCATGACTGTCTAGCCATTGGGCAGATAGAACATGTAAAAGACTGTTTGGAAGAGAATTCACAAGGAATACCAGAAACATCTTTTAATCGAACAAAGAAATGTGACCCAATCTTTGATGCCATAACACTAAATCTTTATTAATGGAAGAATGGTTTTTACAATGTAAAACAGGTGGAAGGGATACAGAGGAAGAATCGGAAACATTCAAGGGATATCTACAATGTAATGTTGCATTGGAAACAAAAGGTAAGCTAATAGTAGCAGCAGATGTAGTGGATTCTGAGGGAGGCATGAGGAGTCTGTAAAGACCATGCTCCAGCTTACTTACTTCCAGTGGCCTTTTCAGTGAAGGGGCCTGTAAAATGCATGAAAGTGAGTCAAATTGAACCATGCCATGAAGTTGGATAACTAACTGAGACACATAAATGAGATTATAGTGGAAAGTAGGAACATAAAGAACATGATCTAGGGTGAATGAAAACAACTTAAGAGATCATGTACAAGTTACTTTCACCTTGTAGCTATTTGGAAGTGTGACAAGATAAGGAATTACTAAAGGTTGAATGTTGGAAAGGATATTTTTGTGTGAAGTCATATGATATGTGGCCCCAGAATCTAAAATCGAACTATATTCAGCTACTCTACTCAACAAAGATGCACTATACTGCATTTCTACACATGCAGCTAAAGGAAGATTACCAGCAAAGTTTGCAGATGACATCAAGTTGGATTGAGAAGAAAATGGATCAGTCATATGAGCCTGCTGCAGTAAGGAAATGAGATGAGCATACTGCTCCTTGGTAAGGCCTGGGACTGAGAAAGTACCATCAGAATGACTAGCAGGAGTACAAACATGAGACCCAGCACTATTGGAGGCTAATTCAACCTCAGCATTTGCAGCCATCTTCTGACCCTTAGTAAACTTGAAACCAATGGAAAATCCATGCAACTTATAACACTTGTCAATTAGATGACCACTCTTCTTACAATACTTTCGAAATTGAGCAGTTCTATTTGAATCAAAAGACACTCGATGAGGATATTGTTTCTGAGGATCTGATGGTTGAGAGAAATTAAGTGAGGTAGCATGGAAGGAGGCAGACACAGGGCTGAACTGAGTAGATAGGTTGACCTGCCTCTGTCTTTCATCTTGAAGCAGAATGTTGTAAGCACTATCTAAGGATGGAGGTGGTTGCATCATGAGAAGGTTACTCCTAACACTGACATATGTTTCATTTAACCCCATGAGAAATTGATGCAGTCTGTCGTCCTCCTCCTCTTTTTGGATGCCAGCCTTAGCAGCACAAGTGCAAGTGCTGCTATGACTAGAACGCATAACCCTTAGCTCATCCCAAAGTTTCTTCAGTTTGTTAAATATGATGCAATGTCTAGAGCACCCTGATTGGTGGAAGCTAATTCCTTTTTAATTTCAAAAACCTTAGTTCCATTTATAGTACCATACCTTTTATTCAATTGTGTCCAATTATCCTCAGCTGTTTCAGAATACTGAACACTCTCACCAATGCTAGGGGATAGAGAACTAGTCAACCATTAGATAACCAAATTATTACACATATCCCACAGCTTGTATTCTGGAGAATTGTGCGGAGATCTAGGGAAAGTTTTATCAATAAATTCAATTTATTTATAGCAGACAAGGAAACAATAATACTCCTTCGCCAACCCCCAAAACCAGACCCTGAAAAAGGCACATGAACCAGAGATAACCTGGGTATATCAGAAGAGTGAAGAAATAGAGGACTCGATGGTCTAGGGGTAAATTTAGTGGATTCACGAGAAGTAGAGGTACTATTAATGTCAGAATTGATCGGAGCCATATCAAATATTCGTCAATTTTCAGACATTCACATGCACCCAAACCCTAACAGGCAATATTCCAAAAACAAAAACAGATTTACCGGAGTTTTTCGCAACCGGAAAGTACGGCCTTCTGAAATCGAAGAGCAAGTGAAGGAACGAACAACGACAAGCTTCCATAGCTCCAAAAGAAATCCAAAGAAGAAACTAAAAAAATAGTCGCGGACTCAGCAACAAAAAACAAACAAAGATGAGATGACGGGTAGCATCGGACGGAAGATGACGATGAACATAAGCGAGATCCTTCTCTAATACCATGTAAACCTGTGAGAAATCGACAAGATCAGTGAAACCCCATTAGGGTTTCATATTGAGAAAAAGAGAGAGTCGGTCAAGAAATATTTAGTTCTTTCTTATTGCTTGAGCAGAAAAATGAGAAAAGTTATCTCTATACAAAGTTGGACCCCTATTTATATATTGGGCCTCTTTACCCAAAACTATAACCAAAAATTACAATGAAAATACAATGGGCCTCTAATGCTATGAAGTGTACAAGTAAATAAATGGGCTAATGTCAAGACTTAAACTTGGGCTTCCGACTATAGCTCACTTCAACATAACAGTGTATAACTTTAATGTTCCTCTGTCTAACCATCTTCTGAATGGTTTTGATAGTTCCTTACAATTTTCAGGGAGGTTTGTATGTCCTATTAATCATATGGACTATGATCATAGAGTCCAACTCCAACTCCAACTCCAGATTGGTAAAATTCTTGTCGCAACACCAAGATACCCTAAATAATGTTGCATGAGCTTACTAAAATTGTTAATGTAAAATTGAGTAGGATAGGCAAAATCCATTATCGTCTTTCTATTTTTATTCCTAATTGTCAAGGTGGGTTGCTCTGATGGTAAGCACCCTCCACTTCCAACCAAGAGGTTGTGAGTTCGAGTCACCCCAAGAGCAAGGTGGGGAGTTCTTGGAGGGAAGGATGCCGAGGGTCATTTGGAAACAGCCTCTCTACCCCAGGGTAGGGGTAAGGTCTGCGTACACACTACCCTCCCCAGACCCCACTAGTGGGATTATACTGGGTTGTTGTTGTTGTTGTTTGTATTTTTATTCCTAACAATTCCCCCAGCTCCAGCCTTATTTTGGTTAATCATGTAGCTCCCATCAGTGTTGATTTTCAAAGCATTATTTGTAGCAAGTGGTCAGTTTATCATGATGCTACTAATGTTTGGCTTGTATTTGTTTGCAATAAAACATACTTCCTTCCAGTCCCATCTATCTTCTATTCTGCTGAATTTCTTCCCCAATGCAACCTGAACCTGAAAGAGGATTTGGTGGCAAATGTTGTTGGTAGAAAGTTGTCTATGTTCGTACTTGATGGTGCACCTTGCTTTCCATATGATGAAAGGTGTGATGAGCATCAAAAGGTTATGAACACTATTCTTTGGTTGTGATTTCCACCATTGCCAAAGATAGCTTAATTACCACATTATTCCCAGTAGGATTAATACCCAAAGGCCTAGCTATGAAGTTTTAGACCTTCTTTGCAATGTCGCAACTTATGAAAACATGATCAGTAGTTTATCCTTTAGGTTCCCTGCAACAAGAACATCTCGAAACCAAGTTAAAACCAAATCTTAAGATGTTATCATCTTGAGGGAGTTTCATTTTAAGCAGTTTTCACATAAATAAAATTTTTTGAAAGGGAGTTGCTTAATCCAGATGTTAGAAATACTTGGGAAGGGATGATGTTTCTGTCTAAGAAAATTAAAAGCAAAAGCACAAGAGAAAAAACCGTTGTCTGAAGGGGTCCAAATAGCTCTGTCCTCAACATCAATGTTTCCAATAAGAATATCCTTGATCGGGTTTAGAGTGCTTTCTCATATTATATTTTTAAGACTGTTGAAGTCCCAATTCTTATCAGAAATAAAAGTCTTGACCTTGATATTAAAAGATTTTCTTTGACAATATTTAGCCATCAGAAATTGAGACCAACGAGTATTTTCAGTTCTGATTCTTCACCACCTTTTAGCAGAGAAGGAGTTGCAAATGTCTTGTAATTATATTGAATCCAAGACCTCTTTCATCTTTAGGATAGCACATCGTATTCCAGGAACACCAAAGATAGTTGTTTTTTGTCTTCGCTTTGACCCCAAAAGAAGTTTGAGAAGTACATTTCAATCTCTTTGAATATAGTCTTTAGAGGCTCAGAGCAGCAAAGATATAAAGAGTCTGGGATTGGAGGATACGTTTGACGATAATGGCTTTGCCTCCAAGAGATAAGAATCTTCCTTTATAACCTACTACTTTGTTAAGGATATGTTTGGATATATTTGCAAAGTAGCTTATCTTCTTCCCACCAGAGTAAATAGGACAACTTAGATAGGTAAATGGAAACTTTGATTGTTTGTATCTAGTCCATTTTCTTATACTCCTATTAATGTGTCTTGCCCAGGGGCGGCCCAACGTATTTTGGGGCCTAAAGTCAAATTTTAATGAGGGGCCTTAATATTTTAAATTTTTTATTATTATTTGAAGTCAATTTTTCTAGCTTTTTTAGATGCAAAGTTACTAATAAT
>AWOL01S0134750.1:0-16022 GCA_000715115.1 Nicotiana otophora
GGGGAGGGGTTCTGGTTTGGTGGGGAAGGGAAAGGGACGATTTATTATGTAGGTATAACGCCGTTTATTAAGGCGCTATACTATAGCGCCTTAATAAACGACGTTATATTTACCCGTCTTTTCAAATTCAAGTATAACGCCCTTTTAAAGGGCGCTATACCTTAACGGGCAAACATCCGTTAAGGTATAACGCCCTTTAAAAGGGCGCTAGCTATATGTATTTTGGTCACTAACTTTTTTTTCCATCTATTTTTGTGTCTTGAATCCAAAAAAATATTATTTTGGTTCCGGACTCACATAAGAAGAAGAAGAGTGTAAACTGTGAAAGTTTAGAGGAGATGAATAGTTAACTGTCAAAGACTCAACAGTCAAGGTTGAAGACCAATCTACGTACATGATCACGTCCACGGTGCTCTTGATGGTTACAATTAGGGATGTCGAACGGGCGGGTCGACACGAATATAAACAAAAAATATAAATAGATAATTATTAATTTTTAATCATTTTGTCACCACCAGACACGATATAGCACTGTTCTTTTCCTTAAGCCTTAAGGCAAGAAACTATCTGGCTTTTACATTTCTCGATTTTTATACTACTGTTATTTTCAATTACTGGAAGCACTTCTCTTTAACTTCCCATTTGTGAATGTGTTTTTTATCATTTTTTATTTTGTACTATATTGGAGTACTTTCAACTTTTAATCCACTTCTCATCAAGTTTCTTGGACTCCCCAAGAGCAAGGTGGGGAATTCTTGGAGGGAGGGAGCCGAGAGTGTATCTGAAACAACCTCTCTACCTCAGAGTAGGGGTAAGGTCTGCGTACACACTACCCTCCCCAGACCCCACTAATAGAATTATACTGGATTGTTGTTGTTGTTATAACTGCAATTAGCTTCGACATCAGAAAGTTCACAAAAAGAAGTAAAAGGATCCCATGTTCTCGTTCAGCTTCTACTTATAATGTTCCTAGAAAACACGCACATTACACTTTGCTTCTACTCTTTGACAATACGACAAATGCCAAGTATTAAAATAACATTTACATCTTTATAAATTATATTCGCAACTAACAACAACAATAATAACAAACCCAATGTAATATTATCACAAGTAGGGTCTGAAAAGGATAATATGCAGACCTTACCCCACCTTAAGAAGATAGAGAAACTGTTTCCGGTAAACCCTCAGCTCGTAACCACAACTGGAAAGGGATGCTAAACACTATTGGCACACAGATAATCTGATTCAGTAGAGAATTACTTGTTGAAATGAAGAGAGTGCATTATATATGGTTAGACAGTTCCAAAGGCATTTTTCTGCTGTTCTTGCAAGCTGCATATTACAGAGAGCTGTTTCTGAACGAAAACTTCACTGAAAAGGCAACAACACAACTATATGTGTGAAAGGATATTATGAACTGGTTGCTCTTTTTCTTTTTTATGACAGTGGTGTCCACTACACCTGGGACGCTCCTCGACTATCCCTAAAAGAATCATTCTCAAACATGCTAATGTTCTTCATCAATCCGAGCTGATTAAGAGGGAATATCGACATCACAGTAGCTTCTCTCCAGAACAGAAGGAGAGTAACGCAGTTTCAACAGACGGACATTATTTATCTCCTTTCACAAAATACAGAACATGGAAACAGAGAAAAAATCTTATCAACTTCAATTGCTAGCATACTAAATTCTAATTAAGCAGGATGTTATTTCTTAGGGTAAGTTTGATAATCAGGTCCAATATCACGTGATCCAGTGTTGATGTAAGGCCCACGAAAAGTCGCCTGGGGTGGTAATGGCTTTGATGAATCAATCACTGGAGTTGCCCTTGATGATCTTGACCTGAATTGAAACCATGAAACTTTCAATTAAGCAATACCATGAAAGATCACCTCTTTATTTTCCACTAGCAACTAAATTTTACTTACGCCATGTAAAATGGAAAGGATAAGCCAGCAGCTGCAAAGGCTAGCAAGCCTGTGGCAACAATGACATTGCGCTTGCGAGACATCAAGTGAGATAAAGCAGGATGTTCAATTATCTGAATAAGTGGGAGAAAGAAAAAGACGAGGAATAAGCGAGAGCCAAAATAATTTTCCAGGAAATAAAAACCATTAAAGTTCAGTTACAATTTACATTTCCTATAAAAAAAAATTACAATGCAGCATCTTATTAGATTCTTCCTTAAAGCAGCTATAATTTTAAAGCAAAAAACTATTTTCCAGAGAACTAAAAGAATTCATGTCTATACATAACAGTTCAAAGGTCACTCGAACAATATTCACAGAGGTTAAGAGACATCAAAGATGGCACGAATAATAGGTTTACGTTCAGGCTGCTAAGTGATGCAGGGGACAAATGCTTCCTCCTTTGGTCACTACTAGTTACACCAATGATTTTATTTCATAAACCGTTGCATTGTAATCAATTTGATTAAGACATTTTGAATCTTTATCAATTTATCGAATTCAAGTTTTACAGCTTGGAAGAACGATTTCCAAATGCCATATCTAGCGCTGACATCGGAAGATAAGACGGACAAATCCTTGGGTTGTACTCTTTTCACCTACAACTATGGGTACACAACAACAACAAACCCAGTATAATCCCACATGTGGGGGTCTGGGGAGGGTAGTGTATACGCAAAACTTACCCCTACCATGAAGGTAGAGAAGCTGTTTCAGATAACTATGTGTACACACAATAAAAGAAATAACATTCTTTGATATACCTCTGCTTTGACAAAGAAACGATTAGTAGATAACATCTACATAATTTTCTCTATGTTATATTTTGTGATTTATCCTACAATATCAAAACACTGCGTTAAGAGTGCTGATTACAAGTCTTTCATCAGTTTCATATCAATATTCACGCATTGAACCTGAATCTAGTAAAGCATACTATGAAACAGATATTAACTCAAAGGTGTAAGATAAGATTTATGATGATTGATTGTGATGAAAATATGTTACAGATCAAACAATTCAGACAATCAGACAGATAAAAGTTTTGGTTCTTTACATCTCTTATACTGTATGCTTTGAGAACCCACTACCTTAACCTGAGGCGATTACAGGTTATATAGCCACATTGAGTACTCCCATCTATTTTCTAAGAAGTACAGATGATTAATACAGAGCAAATACCATAACATTCCCAATTTTCCATTAGCCTTAAAGCTAAATTTTAAATAGTACACGAAAAAGTTTGAACTATTCATTATCACGCCTTAATATAATTTAGTTGCTTCATACATCTTATACAATGTGCTTACTGCTGATGTGCTCAACAAACAAATTTATACTATGGAAGCACTTTTCATCCAAGGGAAACCTCTTTCAACCAAGTTAATTAGATCATTCTCATCATGAGTGAAAACCCTCAATTTAGCTTCCACTGCTGCAGATCTGCAATAGTACTGGAACCAACGAAATGTGGGCAAGATCTAGAAAGGACCTGAGGATCTCCAAATTGGTGGGTGACGTGAAAACGAACTACATGATATTGACAAAACTTCACTTGATTACTGGTTGAAGCCAAAGAAAGACCTTTGGAAATGTGTTCATTCGTGATTTTAGTAGCTTAAAAGACAATACAAAGAAAACAGAACAGAGAAGAAGAGCTCAACAAATTCTATATCCACTTAAGAAAGTGAAGCAATGGATAGTAATCAGCATATTTTCCCAAGGAATGGCACATGAACGAACAATGCATTTGGCCTAAGCTATTGGTTTAGAATGGCGTGGCAATCTTTTTGTGCACAGATAATAGACCTCAAATGTTAATTATGCTCGGAGAAGGAATGCGATGGAACGGCCTTTTGATGAGAAAGAGGTGGAGAACGCAGTAAAAAATTGTTCTGGAGATAACACCCCTGGATCGAATGGCCTTTCTTTTATCACTGTTGGGAAGTAAAAGAAAAAAGGATGTTATGGGTTGCATTAATCAATTTTATCAGAGTTGCACATCTGAGAATACCTTTTTCCTAGTCTCCTTCACTCTCCAAAATACAGCAGCAAAAATTTGGTTGGTTAACAAAGGACGTATCTTTGGCATACAGTACAAGTTTTTGGGCAGGGACTATGAAACTTAAAATTAAATTTCGAATTCTTTATCAAAAAGGGGAGTAGATTACTCTTTTGGTTTTATTTATGACGTACAGACAATAACCTGAAAGCTATACTGCTCGGACTCTCCGAAAATATTGCTGAGTGTGTGTCGGATCCTCCAAAAACAGTGCATTTTTTAAGGATTCGACACAGGTGCAGCAGCATTTTGGAGAGTCCGCACAACATAACCTGAAAGATAACTTTCACAAGTGAAAGGCGAAGCCAGGATTTGAAGTTTATGGGTACTAAACTTGTCATCGAACCCATAGCTCGTCTTAGTTGCTACGAGTACGCAATTACATATTTTATTTAAGAGATTTCCTAACACAAATACAATCTAAGCAAAAGTTACTGGAAGGTTAAAATTTCCCCAAAATACTGAACCTTCCAACAACATCAAATTATATTATAGTTACTCTTAAAACAAGAAGAAATTTTTATTTGTTCATTTCAAACCTCATTGATATTCAAAAGTTAATGTAGTAGCAAACAGAAAAAGTCTCGAAGAATTCGAACCTAAAACCTTTATTTTATTCTGCATTTAACTCTAAGAATTCAAATGACAAATCAAAGAGTCAAACAAACTAGTGAAGTTACAAAAAGCAAAACCCCGAATTTTAGGAGAGTGAATTAAACGAAAAATTAAAACTTTACCAGGAAGAATGCATCGAACTGAAGCTTTTCTGCTTTGATGGTCTCTTCTCTATTGAGCTGCACCCGACCCGCTTGATGATTTAGGTGTTATTTGCTTGCTAATTGGACCACAATCTTTTCCCCTTGTCCTTTTAGCTATTTTTCACAAAAAACGTACTCTTCTAGCAAAAGGAGAAAAATAAAAATAAAAATAAAAGAGAGTTTTTAGAAAATATTATTGTTTAATGGCTATTAACTTTCTATAGCTACCGTATACATAATTACTTCCTATAACTATTATTCAGTTGTTATGGTAGTGTATTCGCGCTACTGTCTTCATGAATACAACAGCAAAAGTCGCCTTAAAACATGGGGTTACATCTGTACGCGACTGTATTCACATGTATTCGCGCCATGTATTCATGAATACAGTAACGACAATTACCTTAAAAATAAGTAAGTCCAGCTGTCTAATAACAGAAATAATATCAATTAGCGTGATACACTCCTAATATAACTCAACAAAATCAATTCTAACATGCCTCATTATCAACCCAATTAATTAGAATAATTTTTCAGTTGTATATAACTGTTGTATTTAACCAAAAAAAATATTGCACCTAGGAACCAAACCAAATAATCTATGGCGGTGAAAGCAACTTCTGTGAAAGTCACGACTAAGCAAAATGTGAATGAGGATAAGACCCCGAGTCAATATCCCAAAGAGGAGAAACGTTGTCCAACCTTGAAGGAATTGGAGGCGAAGGTTTATCCGTTTTCAGATTCAGACGTGCCCATGATCCTTGATGAATTGCTGGCCAAAAAAGTCATCGATCTCCCTGAATAAAAAAGGCCTGAGGAAATTGGTAAAGTTGGCGATCCGAAATACTGCAAGTTTCATCGCGTCATTAGCCACCCTACAGAGAAATGCTTCGTCTTAAAGGAGAAAATCATGGATCTTGTAAATGAAGGGAAAATCATCATAAATATGGATGAAATAACAGAAGCAAACCATGCAAGTGTAGCGCCCAAGGAAAAGAAGCGTTCAAGGTTGCAGAACATGTCAAGCAATGCCTTCTTACAATTTGGAAGTTTCAAGCCTGTTGAAGTTGATCTTCTAGGGAACACTCTTGAAGGTTCACTCGAGTAGACACTTACTCCAAAGACAATGACGACGAGGGTTGGACTCTAGTCACTCGCAAGAAGCGAAAACATTAGGTAGTTTTGAGGCTACGAATTCCTAAGACAAGAGCGATGATGAACAATATGGATAAGCTACAACCATCAAGAATTATTAAATCTTATATTAGCAAGAAGATTAGTGCCTTATCACCGAAGTTCCGCAAAGCCATCACATTGCATGAATTATTTCCTGGAAAATTCCTTCATGGAGGTCATGTTGGTGCAACTCATGTAATTTCTAGTACTGATGAAACAAAGAAAAGCAACGATGAGCTTGATCCAATGAAACCACAAGAATATCATGATGACAAAAAGTTATCATATGTTGTGCAACAATTTCCTTCACAGATGATGACCTGCTGCTGGGGTCTAAGCCACATAACAAACCTTTGTTCATTGTAGGGGCCATTCGAGAATAACATCTCAATCGCATACTTGTTGATGATGGTTCGACTGTCAATATCTTGCCAAATATGGTGCTAAAAACACTTGGGATCTCTATCGATGAGCTATCCAAAAGTAACCTAACAATTCAAGGTTTCAACCAAGGAGGACAACGAGCCATAGGTATGATCCACGTAGGATTATCCTTTGGTGAGATGAAGTCAAATACCCTGATTCACATCATAGATGCTAAAATATCATGCAACTTGGTACTTGGGTGTCCTTGGATTCATGAGAATGGAGTGGTAATGTCTACTTTGCATCAATATATGAAGTACGGAAGGGATGGAGAGATAGTCAAAATTGATGCAGACATCAATCCTTTCACTGAGACAGAGTCATACTTTGCAGATGCAAAATTCTACCTAGATTCTTATGAACCGGGTGTGGAGAAACCATCATCAGTCGATGAAGGTGATGTCAATTCAGAGAAGAAAATAAGGCTCAATGGACTACCGCCAAGCTGTCTTAGAAGAGAACTGGAGAAGTCTCCATTAAGCTATCATCATTTGAAGATGATATACAAACAAACACTGATAAGGAGCATCCAGTTTTTCGCTATGTTCCGCGTGAGCATCGAAAGAAAGGGCAACCTTTGTTACAGGAATGTACTCCAAAGAAGAAGATGAGTCACATAGCGATACAAGATTTGAAGGAGCATATGACCGTCCCAGTTGCACAAATCCCATCTGTGACTTGTGAGTCTGCTAAAGGCAATCTCCAAGTTGATAAAATAAAAGGGCACTTTGATCCTAAGGCCTTCATACTGCTTGAAAAGTCAGGTTACGACTTCTCCAATCCATCAAGACTAGGAGAACTCAAAGATGAAGTTACTGATGAAAAGATACATGGGCTCAATGAGTCCCAAATGAAGCTGAGAAAGCAAGGGCACTACGTCGCCACTCCAAAGTTTGGGTTGGAATTGTTTTTGGCAGAGCCTCTTCGAATTTCATCTAAGAGAAGCAAAAAGATAGCTTCATCACAACAGACCTTGGTAGAGGAGATGTAGGAAGTTAAGGGCAAGAAAATAAAACAACGGGCTTCAGTGTTTGATCGCATTGGAGGCTCAACCCCTCGGGTCTTGATGTATGAAAGGCTAAGTCACAAAGGTGAATGTGTATCTTCCAAACATATAAAGGAAGTTTCTACTACCTCAAAGACCTCCGTATTTTGTCGCCTGAGAACTACAAGGAAGTCACCATCTAGAAAGATATTGTCAAAACATAAGGAGCAAGGCTAGGAGGAGCGGGGTCATTTTGAAGTTATTGCTGATAAAGAAATCTGTAGTGCTTTCCCATCACGTATGAAGAGTAAGTCTATTTTGTCAATATCCATAGATGGTCCACTGAAGGTGCAAAGGAGAACCATTATTTACACTTGCCAGCCTCGTAAAGAAGTAGAGAAAGAGAAAGAAGCCACGCCGACCATCCAAGGAAGTCAAAGAGAAAAGTCGGACTTTGTGGAAACATCTTATCACAAAACTGTAGAAGATAGCCCATGCCTTGACGTTGATAATGAAGTACACGAGGCTCCCCCTCAACTAGAAGATGGCGGGCAATCAACTGTGGATGAGCTTAAGGAACTCAATTTAGGCACTCCGAAAGATCCACACCCCACCTTCATTAGTGCGCTTATTATGCCTCAGGAGGATGAGGAGTACTCCAAGTTATTAACTGAGTACAAAGATGTATTCGCTTGGTCGTATAAAGAAATGCATGGTCTAAGTCCTAAGGTAGTTCATCATTTAGGGATCAAAAGTGGAGCACACCCTGTGAAGCAGTCACAATGCATGTTTCGACCAGAGATAGTACCACAAATTGAAGTCGAAGTCAACAAGCTCATCGAGGCAAGATTTATTCAAGAGGTGAAGTACCCATCATGGATATCTAATATTATACCTGTCAAGAAGAAGAATGGTCAAATACGTGTTTGTGTTGACTTTCGAGACCTAAACAAGGCATGTCCGAAAGATGACTTTCCGCTACCAATTATTAAACTTATGGTTGATGCTACAACATGGGATGAAACTATGTTTATTCACGGATGGTTCCTCCGGATACAATCAAATCAGAATGTCTCCAAAAGATGAAGAGTGTACTGCTTTTCGAACTCCAAAAGGGATATATTGCTACAAAGTGATGCCCTTTAGTCTGAAGAATGATGGTGCCACCTACCAACGCACGATGCAAAACATCTTTGATGGTATGTTTCATAAGAGGGTTGAATGCTACGTCGATGACTTGGTGGTGAAGACGAAGAGTAGGCATCACCACCTTGAAGACCTTCGAATTGTTTTTGAAGGGTTAAGAAATTCGACCTAAAGATGAATCCACTCAAGTGTGCATTTGGAGTTACCTCAGGAAAGTTTCTTGGCTTCATTGTGCGTCATCGTGGAATTGAAGTTGATCCCGCAAAGATTGATTCCATTTAAAAAATGCCCGAGCCAAAGAACTTAAGGGAGCTTTGAAGTCTACAAGGAAACTTAGCATTCATCCGGAGTTTCATCACTAGTTTGGTCGGACGGTGTCAACCGTTCAATCATTTATTGAGGAAGGATATCCCTTTTCATTGGGACCAGTCATGTCAAAATTCTTTTGAAAGCATCAAAAGATACTTGCCGAATCCACCTGTGTTAGGGGCGCCAATTCTTGGGAAGCCATTGATACTCTATATCGCTGCACAAGAACGTTCACTTAGAGCACTACTTGCTCAAGAGAATGAGGAAGGAAAGGAACAAGCCTTGTATTACCTCAGTCGAACTCTGATAGGAGCTGAGTTGAACTATACACCTGTTGAGAAAATATGCTTAGCGTTACTTTATGCGATAAAGAAGCTAAGGCATTATTTTGAAGCATAAACCATCAAACTCATCTCTCGAGTAGATCCCGTGAAGTTCGTGATGACTTGACCTGTTCTTTCTGGATGCCTAGAAAGATGGTCCATATTGTTTAACCAATATGAGATCACGTACACACCTCAAAAGGCTATGAAAGGACAAACACTAGCCAATTTTCTAGTTGATCACCCCCTTCCGGCGGAATGGGAGCTTTCTGATGAGTTTCCAGATGAAGACATTTTGTTCATGAAGAATCGCCACCAGGGATAATGTTCTTTAATGTTCTTTGCCCAATATCCTTACTTTTTGTCCCAAAACTTTCACACTTCCTACAACTTGGTAGATTGATAAAAAATAATAAAATAAACTATTATAAAAAGAAAAATTGTAAAACAAAATAAAAATGTTAAAAATGACTAAAAAGTTGAAAATGATGGGTTGCCTCCCACCAAGCGCCGCATTTAATATTGTGGCACAACGCAAGTCAACTTTACTACTTTTCTCTCCACTTGGAAGATATGAATTGGGCACCTAACTTGGAATCAAGCTTTTGACCACGAGTGGTGGGTGCGTGGGTGGGTGGTAAGTAGATGATCAAGCCAACTGCCATTTGCTTCATTTTGCATTTCTTGGTTTTCATGTGAGGAATGCCATTTTGTCTTCTTGTACCTTCAAATTGTAAGATGTATGGCCCTTACCTCTCCTCTCGCAATCCCTCATTGACTCGTGTAGTTTAATTCCCATATCACCACACAATTCCAATGTTGAGAAATGCTTGGAATGTGACATCAAGCCTCAAAATTGTAATTCTTTCCGGATTTTGACATCCTCTTGGTCCTCCGAACTAGAGTCAAATTCAACCATCTTTTCAACTACACCGGTTGACTGTAATTCCATTTTTTTCTTGGCATCACCAAGAAGCATGAAGTTAGTTGGCAGATGTTCAATTCTTGATTCCTCAAAATAAAGCTCACTTTCTTCCTCGAAGTTGGACTTTTCTTGAACTCTTTCCACACTCTCAAGTTGGTGGGCATAATGAGCCTCAACTAATATTTTCATTTGATCTTCCAGGGTGCAGATATTCTTATCATTTTGAGTTAGTACTTGTTTCAAGTCCTCGAGTGCCAAGTTGTGCTTCTCCACATTTGCAAGAATGGCCTCCAACATGAGCATCTTCCTCCCATTTTGAGCATTTGAGAGTTCTTCTTGGTTTTGATCAAGTGCCAAAGAAGAATTTTCGGCTTCAACCTCTGAGGAAGGTTCTTGGCTATCATTCATTTCCGAGGCTTTTTGGACCTTTAAAGATTCAAGCATTTCTCCCATTTGTGAGTTCAACCTTTCAAGCGCCAAATCATTTTGGAGACTATTTTTCAAAAGTTCCTCCAAGGCCTTTTGCTATTTGTTTCCTCCTTCAAGTAGGCATTCCATCATGAGTTTGAACTCTCTTTTTTGATTTTGCTCAATTTATTCCACTTCTATATCCCTATAATTGTCATCACAAAAAAGTAGAATCATCATAGTGGAGGTTCGGGAAAGGGAAGGACAAATAAGCACAATTATCCCAATGATCATTTTGACCACCACACTTATCACAAATACTTCATTCATGGGTTTGAGATTGTGCGCACAATTCGCCCCGGGAGAATTTAAATAATTTTTCCATGAGTGTGGTCCTCCACAATAAGGACAAGGGTCATCAAAGTATGAACAACTGTCATCCGACCAATTTTCATTAAATGATGCCATTTTTGAAAAACTAAGAAAATCAACAAGAAAACTAAGATATGAAAAATAACTACACAATTATTCACAAGTTTGGACCAAAGCACGTACACTTATCAAACAACCTAGATATGCCAAATTATTCCCCGACAATGGCGCTAATTTTGATGACGTACAAATCCACTACTAAAAAGTAAATGGATACGGTCGCATGCAATATAATTTATCCAACCACGAGTCATGGTCGTATCCCACAGAGAACAATATGTAGGCGATTAGGCGTGTAAGAGAATTATCACTTATTATGCTAAGCCAAACACTTAAAAGAGTTTTGAGAAATTATTTATGTCTAAATGTGAAAATATAAACTAACCTAGAAAGCAAGTAAAATTATCAATGGCTACAAACATGGATGCAATGGGAATTACACTCGAGTAACGATCCAATGTATTTTACGATTTTACAAATATGAGTGAGTTTATGTTAATTAGCCTCGGGTAATAATTCTTATTAGCCTCTTCCGAAGACTAACAAGACTTTCTAATTGAATTATCCCTAAAACAATTAAGAGATTAAGCGCACCCGAATATGGCTACAAGTAGTTCAATCCTATCCCTAGGTAGAATCTATAAAGTGAGGGTTAAGCCTCAAGTTCTTGTTAATTAATCTTTTCCAACCCCAAATTATCTTTTCCAAAATCAATTCGAAATTAATGGGCGAGTCCTAGGGTTAGCTAATCCCTTTGGAAACATTAAAGAATAAGAATAATTAAAGAAATAATAGCTCACTTCATAATAAATAAAAATCGTTCGATACATAAGCACAACAAGATATTTAATCCACACTTTAAATATGAATATTCCCATAAACAAGATTCAAGTGTTGGAAAAAATACTACACACTTAGTTATACAATACAAATCTAGAAAATGAAGAAATAAACATAAATGGGCAAGAAATTCTTAACCAAAAGCTCCAAATCTTCAAGACCCAAGTGTGTGTGCAAGAATCCTAGATCCTAAAGTCAAGAGGCTGAAAATTAAGCCAAAGATATTTTACAAATAAGCTAGGTCTTCTATTAAAGGGTTTGGGGCCAAAAAATATAAAATTACAGAAGTGCCTAGAACTGAAGCGTGATCTTCGCATTTGCGAAGGAAGGTTCGCATTTGCGAACCTTGGCTTTTCTATTGAAGATCGCATTGCGATGGAGGACTTCACATTTGCGAAAGTTGACTGCCTGGTTTGACTTCGCATTTGCAGTCCTTATTTCGCATTTGCGAACATTTTTTGGCTCAATTGGATTCGCAATTGCGATTCACATGTTCACATTTGCGAACGTTGACTTTCTTGGTTGACTTCGCAATTGCGAGCTTCTACTAGCATTTGCGACACTTGAGGCTAATTTCAAGATTTCTGCTTTTGAGACCCTTTTTGACTTGTTTTTGCTTGGTTTCTTCTCGATCACTTCTAAATCACATAAAAACTGTAAAAGAGAAGTAAACGACATTAAACATACTATTTTATCCATCAAACATAGCAAACATCTAAGATTAAAAACGAG
Source organism: Nicotiana otophora (assembly GCA_000715115.1). NCBI lineage: Eukaryota > Viridiplantae > Streptophyta > Magnoliopsida > Solanales > Solanaceae > Nicotiana > Nicotiana otophora. Next base: position 12,494 of record AWOL01S0134750.1, read on the forward strand.
ATAAGTTGGTAAAATACCAACTTATCAATCGGTCATGTCAAAATGCTTTTGAAAGCATCAAAAGATACTTGCTAAATCCACCTATGTTAGGGGCACCAATGCTTGGGAAACCATTGATACTCTACATCGCGAAACATGAACGTTCACTTGGAGCACTACTTGCTCAAAAGAATAAGAAAGGAAAGGAACAAGCCTTGTAGTACTTTAGTTGAACTCTGATAGGAGCTGAATTGAACTATACACCTGTTGAGAAAATATGCTTAGCATTACTTTATGTGATAAAGAAGCTAAGGCATTATTTTGAACTCATATCTCGAGCAGATCCCGTGAAGTTCGTGATGACTCGACCTGTTCTTTCTGGACGCCTAGCAAGATGGTCCATATTGTTTAACTAATATGAGATCATGTACACACCTCAAAAGGCATTGAAAGGATAAGCACTAGCTAATTTTCTCACTGATCACCCTCTTCCTGCAGAATGGGAGCTTTCTGATGAGTTTCCAGATGAAGACGTTTTGTTCATTGAAGAATCGACATCAGGGATAATGTTCTTTGATAGATCTGCATGTCATAATGGTGGGCCCCCCCGGTGTTGTGTTGACCTCTCCAGAAAGACAAGTCTTGCCATTCCCCTCTGTTTTAAGTGAAACACGCTCCAACAATGCCGCAGAATACCAAGCTTTGATCGCCGGTCTCAAAATGTCATTAGACATAAAAATTCTATAGTTGGAGATCTATGGAGACTCTAAGATGATCATTAACCAACTTTTGGGTAGTTACGAGGTAAAGTAGGAAGATCTCTTGCCATACCATCAATATGCTTCTGGTTTACTTGGAAGATTCGAACAAGTATTCTTAAACCACGTCCCAAGAGAAGAAAATCGCAAGGCTGATGCTTTGGAAAACTTGGCCACGACGATGGCACTTGGAGAGAATGAGACAACAAAGGTATATATTTGTCATCGATGTGTCATTCCGAGACTTCTTGATCTTCAAATCAATGAAAGATATCATACGCCCATTCGGGTGATTGAAGAAGAAGATTGGAGGCAACCACTGATAGAGTACCTTGAACATGGAAAGTTACCTGAGGATCCGCAACAAAGAACAGACATCAAGCGAAGGGTGCCACGATTCATCTTCTATAAGGGGACATTATTTCATCGCTCATTTGAAGGACTATTCTTGCGATGTCTTGACAAAGAAGAAGCCCTCCAAGCAATGAAAGAAGCACATTCTGGCTCATGTGGAGCACACCAATCTGGTCCTAAGCTCCATTTTTGCATCAAGAGGATGGGCTAATACTGGCCGACAATGGTGAAGGATTACATGGAGCATGCCAAATGATGTCAAGTGTATCAATTCCATGCCAACTATATCCACCAACCTCTGGAGCTTCTTCATCCAACTGTAGCTTAATGGCCTTTTGATGCATGGGGATTGAAGTTGTTGGACCGCTTCCAAAGTCATCAAAGGGACAAATGTACATATTGGTTGGCACATACTACTTCTCTAAATGGGCTGAATCTGCTCCATTCTAGGAAGTAAAAAAGGAAACTATTACCGATTTTATCAAGTCGAATATAAGTTTTAGGTACGGCATACCAAGATACATAATCACTGATAATGGAATGCTATTTGATGACAAGCTCGTAAGGAGTCGGTGCGAGAAGTTCGGTTTCAAGCAACCTAAGTCTTCAATGTATAATGCACCCGCCAACGACCCCTTATACCGAGCCTGCCAGCCCTACTGACGATCATGCTACAACGCATCCTCCGATAAAGAGGCGACGTGATGAGGATGATCCTGATAGTGTAGCCGGATGGGATGGGATGCGTCTCAGGCCAACGGATGCATTAAAGCATACAAGATGTGGGACGCATTGACGTTTTTTATATTTTATGTACATATGACATTTAGTAAATAATTGCAACATTTTTTATTATTTACATTATATGCACATTATTTTTTTATTTCTCCGGTTCTTCATTATTTTAATACTATAATACAAACACAAACATAACAATTTAACATAATTTAAATTCAGTACAACTAATGAAAATACATGACACAAAAAACATAAAGATAAAATACCACACTCAACACATACATGTGTTTGTTTAGTCACTACCGTCTATTATTCTCTGCTCCAACCACTTAAATTTCTCTTCCATTTTATTTTTTTCTTCTTCCGCTTCTTTTAGTTTCTCCTGCAATGCCGCAATTTCTCGTTGCATTTCAGAGATCTGGCGTTGGTATTCACTGTTCATATTCCAAACATACTGCAAACATGATTTATAGTATTTCTAGTTAATGGGTTCATCATACCATTCCTCAAACATACAATGATTTTCGTCACTGTGTTCAAACCTGTATAGACACATCCAGTATATGTGCTCAACACTACCATCGGACCAACATGCCTTCATAATCGCACGTTTGTCACAATAACACCTTGATTGGTCATTGCGTCCAGACATTTGTTAATGCAAGAAAAATAAAAAATGTATGGAAAGTTTTGCTATTTGTTTTGGTTAAGCGCAGATAATAATTAAAATGCGCTAGTTATTTATAGGCAAGACAACCCACATAACGTAGTATTTCACCGCGCTATGCTTCGCGTGTTAAAGATTCTTTCGGGTACAATACAGTTTTTCCAGAAGATAGCTTTTGCAGACGAGCAGCTTTTCAGGTTGACAAGACAACACACATAACGTAGTATTTAACCGTGTTATGCTTCGCATGTTAAAGATTCTTTCGGGTACAATACAACTTTTTCAGAAGATAGCTTTTGCAGGCAAGCAGCTTTTTCAGGTCGACAAGATAATTATTTTTTTAAAAAAAGGCTTATGTTAGATTGTTGTATTGAAGTATTAATTTTAAATATTAATAAGATTTAATAGCAATGGAAACATAATTTTATTTCATACATTCTGCAAGATAAACAAGTACATACACTTATTACAACCACATTACGGAAACAAAATACTATGTGTATCCTTGATAGTTGGGCACATTAGATGAACTTCCACCAGGAGCTGGATTACCACCGCCACCCAAACCAGCTGAAGGACATTTACGACGGTCGTGTCCTGTTTGTGAGCATATGCCATATTTGCACGCATAAATAGTATCACCAATATCCATTTGGTTCCGTATACGCGTTCTTTTTTGCATTTGTCGCTGATCCAAAAACTCCTTATTACACACCATTTTAAATGGTTCCGACGGCCAATAATGCTCAGCACCCACTGGCTGCAACTGCCCATTACAGGTGTTTAAGTATGCAGTAATACTATATTCTTTATCAACGTAGTTGGTTGGCCCTAAACCTGTATGTTGAAAGCACTTGATGGCATGTGAGCACGACATGTGGTAGATGGACCATTTTCCACAAGATCATAGCCTTCTGGATTCATTTACGGTGTGTGTATTATTTCCCCGATTGTGATGGATAGCGGTGCAAACTTCAAAAATATTTCGCTCGTTGCAATACTGCAAAAATGAATGCCAATGTGCTCGCTTCCT
>AWOL01S0134759.1:7965-33278 GCA_000715115.1 Nicotiana otophora
CAAAAATGGCTCGGAGACGTTCGGAATCTGTACTCAAAAAGAAAGGCCCTTACTAAAAATTGAAACCTATTAAAAGGTTACCCCCGGCAAAGACATTATCTAAGGTACTTAAGCATCTTAAAGGCCTTCGGTCTTAACAAAGACTCGAAGCCACAAGTAACCCGGAGTCACCATCGAAACCATTTTGGCCTCCGAAAGAATGGATACTCTAGTATATATTTGATTCTATGTTAAGGCATTAAAAATACACAAATAAAAAATCGCAAATAGATGCTGGAAAGTAAAGATACGATATTGCCAAAAGGGAAAATTTTATATATTCTAAAAAATATTTACAAAGGCACGATAAAACGACCACAAAATAAATAAATAAAAAGAAAATACACAAGGAAAAACTAAGAAAGAACTAAGGCATTTATGCCTGGTCTTCACCGGGGCTCGATTCATCACCAAAGCCGTCGGAACCCTCGGAACCCCCGAAACCCTTGAAGCCTTCCGGACCCTCCGGCTCATAGAGTTCCTTTGCCTCAGCCTTGGGTCTCTTGGCTTCTTCAATCTCGGTCGACTGGTCAAAACCTCGGGCATGGATCTCTTCGAGGGTCTCTCTCCGGAACAGCCACTTTATGTATTCAGTCTTTGTCTTTAAGAGGGCCTCGGCTACCACCATATTAACCTTATACTGGGCCAACATTTCTTCGATGTTAGAAGAGGTTACATCCAATTTATACCTCAGTGCGGCATATTCTTGTCCGAGGGCATCCCGCTCTATGACGGTCGAGCTCAGCTGTGCCCGGAGATCATCATTTAGCTGAGACCACTTATCAGCCTTGTCTTTTGCCACCCGAAGTTGGTTCTTAGCCGATGCCAGCTCCGCCTTCGTAGCCTCTCTTTTCGAAGCGAGCATATCTATCCTGCCCTTCCATGCCTCGGTCGTGGACTTGACCTCATCTATCTTAACCCGAAGCTAGTCGATCAGGTGTACCTTTTCTTAGACCTGCAAAGTTGCGTTGTTAGTCACCACGAGTAGCTTCTCATTTTTAGCCTCAAAGATCCTTACCTTCTTGACCAGGTTGTGGTGATCTTGCTTTAAGGACAAATCCTCTTTCTGATCCTTTTCCACCTCGGCTTGGAGAATTGGGAGGTCCTTGAGGGCCTCGTCTTGCTGCTCACTAAGAGCCTTGTACATATCCTTCTTCCGGACTTTCTCTTTGAGCTCGAACTTAAGCTAGCTGATCTCCAAGCGGGACCGAAGGAATATTTCATGATGAAGCACTGAAGCATGAAAAACAATGAAGTTATTAGAACAAGTCTGAAACTAAGCAAGAATCATAAAGGGGTACGAAAGGTAAACGCCTTACCCGATTCAGCGCCTGTTATGCCTCATTGAAGAGGCTCGACATTCCCAATTCGTTCATCTTTGCCTGGTCTTCCTCGGTCACCAGGCATCGAAGGTAGCTGGCTACGCCCACCGGAGCGGACAGGACCCCGACATCCGCCGGGATCATAAGAGCGATCGTGTTATTGTGCTCAGGGTTCACACTCGGAGCTGAGAATTGCTTCACTAGTTTTTGGGCTCAAACTCGTCTCGTCTACTCCCGATGGTACATTTTTTCTGGGACCTCCGGGTGACCAAGCCCGGAAAAGTCCTCCATTGCGGCCATATCCATGCCATCGTAGAATGTGTCGAGGGCATAATCTGGGCCCTATGCCATCTCACTTGATTTCTCTTTTCCTGCTTGGGCCTCTTCGAGCATGGACTTGGTGTACGAGGGTATTTCCATGATGTCAATGGCACCAACTACCTCCTTCGGGATAGGAGAGGCTTCTCGAAAGGTCACGGCCTCCGTCTCTCTCTATGGTTCCCGAGATAAAGGGGGATCAACCTCATGATCATCATCCCTAAGTGCTGCTTGCTCCCCCTTGTTAAGTGTCGACCCATGGGCAATAAGAAGGTCATCATCCCCGGGCTCATCCCTGAGCCGGTAAAGGGAATTAGAGTCCAGTACCCTGGACTTGGTGCTCTTTTCGATTTTCCGGACCCAGATGGTCACCTTCTTCTTCGCCTCGACATTCGGGGAACCCGAGGACTTTCTTTTCTTCTTATTTTTCTCCTCCTTTGTGCCAGCCCCGGGCTGTCTGGAAGCGGAGGGTTCAGCAAGTGAGGACATATCCTCGTCCTCGTCCAACAACCTGAGTTCGATGGTCTTGGGCAAACCTGTAAGAAAAAAGAAAACTTAGCGATGTGTAAGCTAAATATACGAAAGAAATTATTCGAGAAAGAACCTCACCATGGGAACGAGCCTCCCATTTTTCCTTCGAGAGCTTGCACCATGCATTCTCGGAGTATGGCATCTGTTTGAAGATCCTCTCGATCCACTCTTTGAAGCGGGGAACTGTATTAGGAACTTGGGCAACAGTTGCACGTTAAAAATACAGGCAGTGAGAGAAATAATAAAGGGAAATGAAAAATACTCGAGAAGGAGTATACTTATGGGATGCGTTCCATTTCTCAGGGAACGGAAGGAATTCGGAAGGGATGAGGTCTTTCGTTTTCACCCGAACGAACCTCCCCTGCCAGCCTCGATCTCGATCCTCGTCGATGCTCGAGAACGGAGCCTTGCTTGCTCGGTGAACGAGCTTGATCAACCCCCCCTCCCCCCCGAAAGATTTAGGTACTTTATAGGCAAAGCAGATGGTCGAGGGTGAACCGAAGGGCTTCAGTATTGTTCACAAAGTGTTATAAGAGGATTATGACCCTCCAAAAGGACGGGTGGATTTGTAGAAGGTACACCTCGTACCCTTTATAGAAATCGAGGACTATAGGGTTCACCGGGGCGAGTGTGAAAGGGTAGGTGTAAACACTCAAGTACCCCTCCACGTGAGTAGTGATGTCGTCGTCGGGCCCGGGGACAACCACCTCCTTGCCTTCCCAACTACAGTCCACCCGGGCTGTGGGTAGTGTTTCCTTAGTAACAGGGAATATGTACCTCCATGCTCCCTCGCTTTGGTCCTGTTGACTAGAGGCCTTTTCGACGTTAAAATTATTCCCGATGGAGCAGCCCCCAGGTACGAAGCTCTTCAAGGGGGGCTCCTGAGCCACCTCGGGAACGGCCACCTCGGCGTCTGTAGCCAGGTTGGAAGATTAAGGAGCAGTTTGTTGAGGCACGGACTTGGAAGTTTTTTCCATCGTAATTTGGGAAATATGAAGGTCGAAGGAAAAATATGAAGGTTTAAAGAAAACATATGAAGATTTAAAGATAGGATGAAGGTATGAAGGTCTGGGTTGAAGATCCAAAGAGAATGTACGAGGATTGAAGATAAAGATATGAAGGTTTAAGGAGCAATGTATGAAGATTTGGAGGAGTTAAAAGCAATTAAAGAATTCGAGGGTAAGTCCTGGAATTAGAAAGTGGAGGAAGTGAAAAAGGGTTGGAGCTTTTATAGAGGAAGAACAATCAATGTGCAATGTTTTGCATTCGAGGACAGTCAACCGGCGGCTGACACGTGTCCGAAGTCAGAACGATGTGACTGATGGGACATTTCGTTGACCCATCATTTCGGTTGGGACGTGCAAAGAAAGGAACCAAGGTCCCTTTAGCGCTTCCTGTCATTTCAGTAAACCTACTATCCGGAAAATGAGGGAATTATATGTGTACAGGTAAAGTCGGGGGTAAAAAGCTACCCCGATTTACCGATGAGAAAGCGAAGGGAGAACACGGATCCACGAGGTTCTAATCAAAGTCTGAGACCCTTAGGCCTAGGGGAGCAAACGATGTATCAGTCATCGAATGTAGTAAAGCGACGCAGCTCGGGCCAAGTATAAGTATAGACCTCAGGAGTCACGATGAACGGTTGTGCAACATGACGGATAGAGGGCCATGATACTTACCCTCAACCGGATATCACGGCGCGAATCTCGCTTGATATCGATTGTGGATAAACAATTACCGAAAAATGAAGTTTTTTACCTTTTTTAGACTTCTATTAGAAGTAAAACTCTCCTACTATATAAAGGGGAGGTTTTTCTTTTCTTGAACATATTGTAACGCGCGAATCAAAGTATTACCAATTTATTTTCTGTCTTTTAACTATTGTTAAAATTTTACTCATTTGTTCTGTTCTTCATTCACGACTGAGCCTGAATCAAGGTTCCAACAGAGGACAAGGTCATTAGTCAGCCTAAATTCAGGCTTGGCCATAATATTGCAACTGGTTTGAACGTTTATTTCATTTCTAACTCATTTATTTGATATTCTTAATTGTTCGTGTTAGATTAAACTACATAGCTTTAAAACCGCGTACAAATTTAATTTTACCCTATTTTGGGGTAAACAACAAGTAACTTATAATTAATTATGATTATACCAGATCTTTTTCAAGAGATATATAAAAACTTTGAAAAAGAATAATGTAGACTAGTGTTATAATTTATTTGAGTTTCGGTCGATGTTTAGCGGTTGTTTATTATCTAGACAAAAGTTGAAAGTATAGTTTGTTTCGTGCTATAATATGTTATGTTACGCGTAGACTTTTTCATTTTCAATTTCAAATGAAAGAAGAGAGCTATGCTTAAAAACTATATAAAGCAAGTTTTATGTATTTTTACTTAGCATAATCTGCTTAAAACATATTCTCTTAGAGTTAAGTTATATACACCATAAGTTATGAAATTGCTACGGTTACCGTTACCTGTTATAATAAATAATGTCTTATTTTCAAGATTATAAATTTTATATTTAAAGAAGCTTACCTATTTATATCATGTGTGTTACATGATAGTATAAAGAATTATGTATACTAATTATGTATACAACAAACTGATTATTTTAACCTCAAGGGGCTAATGTTCTCGTAAGTAGAGATTGAGCCAGTGACCCTGAACAATAAGTTCAGTACTCGATCCATGTGGGGCCCGACTATAAAGCTTTTTCTTGTGATTGTTTTACTCGTTGATGATGTAGGGAAAAAACTTACCATGTGCATCAACTTTTGTTAATAAGCTATATTTTTGCCAAAAAAATATTTATTTGAAAATACAGTCAACCCACTCTATGACAGACTCGTCTATTCTGATATTTTTATAGCTTTTTTAATGAAGCGAACGGAGCAAGAAACCGGAATCGAGCCAAGGAGTCCCATGATCCGGGGTCCGGGCAGAACACCGGCCCTCAGGAGTATCGGGGCCATGACCACCATGTCCGGTTCGAACCCCAAAAGCCTCGGAGAGCATTACCAGATAATCAAGCACGACCAACAAAAGGCCATGATATCTGCAACCAGCCGGATGTCACAGCGTGGATCTCGGCACGTATTGGCAGAGAACCGGTGATTAGTTAAACAAAATTTTTTTACCTTTTATATAATTGTACTTAGGATAAAATTCTCCTACTATATAAAGGGGGGAGGGGGGTCTGATTATTCATTAGGGGGACTATAATATGCATATCAAGGAAATATACTCTTATTTACTATGTTATTCACAGTTCTTACTCTTGTTCATCAGTGCTTCGTTATTGTGAGTCCGGGATCGAGGGCAGGCATTTCATTAAGGCGGTTATTAAGTCCGGAATCAGCCCCCTTAAGTGGTTTGACAATCTATTAGGGTAAATTAGCCCCCTTAATCTAACGCAATTTATTATTTGTATTGAATTAATCAGCATATCCTTAAAATCACATATAAATTCAATTGTTATCTGTTTTTAGGGTAAATGGTTTAGTGCCCACCGTGAGGCTAAGGATAATAATGTCAATTTGATACAAATTTCCATAACGCACTATATTTTACACTTGTTCTTTGAGCTTTTAATTTCAGGTCAGATTAAAAATGTCGAACTCCCAATTTTCCCATTTGAACGTGGATATGAGTTCGGCCACCATGGAGAAAACAACAAGGTGGTACCCAGTAACGAGGTGCCCCTGCTGACCCCAACGGAGTCCCAATCGCAAATCCGATCGATGCAAACTCACACGTGGCTATTGAAGCAAACTTGCCTACTGACCCCGAAAACAGCATTCGTGGGAGAGCCCGGTCGGTAGCCCGGAGCACACACGACGACGAAGGTGACGGGATCAACTTGCGTGTGATCTGCGAAATGTTACAGGCTCAACAAGTAGTGATAGCCCAGTTGCAGACCCAAATCCAAGCCCCCAATAGAGTTGAGCCCGAATTGTCTAGGGAAAATGGCCGCAGAAGTGAACCGGCTACAGAAAGGCCGGGTAAAGCACAACCCGGGACTAACCCCAGGATAATAAAGATGCTTGAGGAACTGACAACACGGGTTGAATCTGGAGAAAAGAAAATCGAAGCCAACGACCAAAAAGTGGAGACCTATAACTCCAGGGTCGACCAAATCCCGGGAGCACCACCGATACTGAAGGGCTTGGATTCCAAAAAAATTGTCCAAAACTCATTCCCTCTGAGCGCAGCTCCGAAGCCAATCCCAAAGAAGTTCCGTATGCCCAAAATTCCAAAGTATAATGGGACAATCGATCCCAACGAATATGTGACCTCTTATACGTGCTCCATCAAAGGAAATGACTGGGAAGATAATGAAATCGAATTCGTTCTGCTGAAAACATTTGGAGAGACCTTGTCGAAAGGAGTTATGATATGGTATCACAACTTACCCCCTAATTTTATTGACTCGTTTGCTATGCTTACAGATGCCTTTGTAAAAGCGCACGTCGGGGTCATCAAGGTCGAGACCATGAAATCAGGCCTTTTCAAGGTAAAGTAGAGAGATAACGATATGCTTAGGGAATTCGTATCGAGGTTTCAAATGGAACGGATAGACCTTCCCCCGGTCGCAGATGATTGCTCCATTCAGGCCTTCACCCAAGAACTTAATCCCTAAAGCTCATTGGCTTCACAACAGTTAAAGAACAATCTGATAGAGTGCCCGACAGTAACTTTGCCAAAGTCCATAACCGATACCAATCAAAATTCAGGGTTGAAGACGATTAGCTCGGGGCCCCTTCCAAGTCCGTTTACCCTATCAGAGTTGGTGACAAATCCAAAATAGACATTGGTTGTGAACCAAGATCGAATAGAGACTGGTATCAACCATACAATGGAGATCAAATGGGTAATGGGTCCGAATGTACCACTGTGAGAAATGAAAGAAGGAGCGACCGAGGTCATAACAACCGGGGACTCATGAGCAAAAGCGGTTTGATAGACCCATTGGGTCTAAGGAAGCACCAAGGTTATCGGAGTGCAACTTAAACGTCGATGCTTTCGCCATCTTATCAGCCATCGGACACATCAAAGACACTAAGTGGCCTCGACCATTGCAATTTCATCCTGCTCAAAGGGACCCCAACCTAATGTGTAAATATCATGGCACTCATGGCCACAGAAGCGAAGAATGCCGACAACTGAGGGAGGAAGTAGCCCGATTATTAGACAACGGACACCTCCGAGAGTTTCTGAGTGATCATGCCAAAACTCACTTCAGGAATAGGGACTCCAATAAGCAAATCAAGCAAGAGGAACCTCAGCACGTCATTAACATGATCATTGCTGGGGTTGACGTCCCCTAGGGGCCGATGTTAAAGCGCACTAAAGTGTCCATTACAAGAGAAAAACGGACGCGAGATTATGTACCGGAGGGAACCGTATCTTTTAACGATAAGGATGCTGAAGGCATCATACAACCACACAATGATGCATTAGTAATATCTATACTCATAAACAAATCTCGAGTTAAGCGTGTGTTAATTGATCCAGGTAGCTCGGCCAATATCATCATATCGAGGGTCGTAGAACAGCTGGGTCTACAAGATACAATGCTCTGAGGGTCGTGGAAGCAAAGTTCTACGTGATCGAAGGAGATATGAGATACAATTCTCTGTTCGAGAGGGCTTGGATTCACAACATGAGGGCAGTACCCTTGACATTACATCAGGAATTGAAATTCCCCACACCGGGAGGGATCAAAATAGTTTACGGAGAGAAATCGACTGTAAAAGAGATGTTCGCGGTCGATGAGGTGGTCCCGATATCTACACTCTCAACATAAAAGAAACTAAGTTCGTTCACCAAGGAAGAAACCAAATAGCAATCACCGACACCGGTCTTGACCGAACCAGAAAAGCAGCGGGCGGGCGAGGAGGACGATTACGGAGTCCCCAGGTCTTTTATAGCCCCTGACGATTCTGATGCCACCAAGTCAACAGTTGAGGAGCTGGAGCAAATCATGTTGATCGAGCACCTGCCCCATCGGAATGTATACCTAGGCACAGGGCTTACTCCGAAGCTCAGGAAAATACTCATTGAATACTTATAACTAACGTGGATTGTTTCGCTTGGTCCCATCTTAACATGACAGGTATCCTGCTGAAAATAACTACTCACAAGTTGAGCTTAGATCCGAATTTTCACCCAATTAAATAGAAGAGGAGGTCTCTGTCCGAAGTCAATAATGCATTCATCAAAGACGAGGTATCCAAACTCCTTAAAATAGGTTCCATTCAGGAAGTTAAATACCCGGACTGGTTAGCAAATTTAGTGGTAGTGCCTAAAAAGGGAAATAAATTAAGAATGTGTATAAACTACAAAGTCTTGAATAAGGCATGCCCTAAGGACTCTTTTACTTTGCCTAACATCGATCGCATGATCGATGCGACGGCCGACCACGAGATACTCAGCTTTCTCGACGCCTATTCTAGGTACAACCAGATCTGGATGGATCCGGGCGACCAGGAAAAGACTTCCTTCATTACTAAATATGGCACCTATTGTTATAACGTAATACCATTAGGACTAAAACATGCTAGTGCCACTTACCAACGCCTAGTAAATCGAATGTTCGAAGAGCAAATTGGGAAATCAATGGAGGTTTACATTGATTCCATGTTAGTTAAGTCCTTGCGAGGAGAGGACCATTTGAAACATTTGCAGGAAACCTTCAACATACTGAAGAAATACAATATGAAGCTGAACCCGAAGAAATACGCCTTCGGAGTCGGGTCCGAGAAGTTCCTCGGATTTATGGTATCCAACCGGGGAATCGAGATCAATCCCAACAAGATTAAGGCTATAGAAGACATCACTGTGGTGGACAATGTCAAGGCCGTTCAAAGACTAACTGGGCGCATAACTGCCCTGGGTCGATTCATTGCAAGGTCCTCCAATAAGAGCAATTGGTTCTTCTCGTTATTGAAGAATAACTTCTTATGGACTCCGGAGTGCCAGCAAGCTTTGGAAGAACTCAAACGGTGCCTTTCGAGTCTGCCTTTACTTCATACTCTGAAGGCAGACGAGCAGTTGTACATATACTTAGAGGTATCTGAGATAGAGGTGAGTGGAGTCTTAGTTCGGGAACAAGAAGGTACCCAATTCCCTATATATTATGTTAGCAGGACTCTAGGCGAGGCCGAAACGAGGTATCCTCACCTAGAGAAATTGGCGCTCGCTTTGTTAAGCGCCTCCAGGAAGTTAAAGCCATATTTTCAATGCCATCCCATATGTGTCGTGACTACTTACACATTAAGGAACATAATGCACAAAATCGAGCTCTCGGGACGATTGGTCGAATGGGTTGTGGAAATTAGTGGGTACGATATTGAATATCGATCCCGAACCGCATTCAAATCTAAAATTATAGCAGACGTCGTAGGCGATTTCATGTCGGCCTTAATATCCGAAGTCGAAAAGGAATTGTTATTAACCTTGAGGACCTCCTCGGGTGTCGGGGTCCTCTTTATGGATGGTTCTTCGAACACAAAAGGGTCCAGACTCGGCATTGTGTTGAAGCCGCCCATGGGTAACATAATTAGGCAATCTATTAGAACTGTGAAATTGACTAACAATGAGGTCGAGTATGATGCCATGATTACAGGTCTCGAACTGGCTAAAAGGCTGGGGGCTGAGGTGATCGAAGCCAAATGTGATTCCCTCCTTGTGGTGAATCAAGTCAATGGGATGTTCGAAGTGAAAGAGGAACGAATGCGAAAATACCCGGAAAAGCTACAGGTAACACTACATCGATTCAAGGAGTGGACCTTAACGGTCGTACAACTCATGAAATCGATAGTGGAAGAAGGCCACGCCGAGATAAACTCGACAAGCTTAACTTGGGATTGGAGAAACACGTATGTAGATTACTTGAAGATCGGGAAGCTGCCTTCGGATCCTAAAGAATCGAGATCTCTACAAACGAAGGCGGCAAGGTTCAGCCTGTCTAAAGATAACACCCTATTCAGAAGAACGTTCGATGGCCTACTCACTATATGTCTGGGACCGAGAGACACTGAATACATTTTGAGGGAAGTTTACGAAGGCACCTGTGGAAACCACTCGGGGGCCGAATCGTTGGTTTGTAAGATAATCAGATCCGGCTATTACTGGTTTGACATGGAGAAAGATGTGAAGGAGTTCATACGGAAATGCGACGGCTGTCAGAGGCACGCACCGATGACCTGTCAGCCCACAGAGCTACTACATTCGGTCTTGTCACCTTGGCCATTCATGAAATGGGGAATGGACATCATCGGTCCCCTACTATGGGCACCTAGTAAGGCTCAATTTATATTATTTGTGACTGACTATTTTTCTAAATGGGTTGAAGCTCAGGCACTTGAGAAAGTCAGAGAAAAATAAGTTATTGATTGTTTTTGGGACCACATAATATGTCGGTTCGGAATGCCGGCCGAGATTGTATGTGACAATGGGAAATAGTTCATCGGGAGTAAGGTAAGCAAAGTTTTCGAGGACCATAAGATCAAAAGGATCTTGTCAACACCCTATAACCCCAATGGGAACGGGCAGGCGGAGTCTACAAAGAAGACCATACTCCAAAACCTTAAGAAGAGGTTGACCGACACCAAAGGAAAATGGAAGGAAATTTTGCCCGAAGTCCTATGGGCATACCGTACGACCTCAAAGTCTAGCACCGGGGCCACCCCATTTTAATTGGTTTACGGTGATGAAGTGCTAATACCGATTGAGGTAGGGGAACCGAGTTTCAGGTTCTGATATACGACCGAAGACTAAAATGTTGAGGCCATGAGCACGAGCCTAGAACTACTGCATGAGAGGCGCGAGACTACCCTCATCCGGTAGGCCGCCCAAAAATAACGGATCAAAAGGTATTTCAACCGGAGAGGAAACCTCTGACACTTCAATATCGGGGAGTTGGTGCTAAGAAAGGTGACACTGAACACTCGGAACTTGAACGAAGGGAAGCTGGGACCGAATTGGGAAGGCCCATATCAAATTATCGAGATTACCAGTAAAGGTTCATACAAACTCAAAGTAGGGAACGACGAGTAACTACCGAATAACTGGAACTCAATCCACTTAAAGAGATACTACTGCTAAGGTACGACCCATTCATTCTTTTCTTTACATATATTACAAATTGGACTAACACTTGTAGACAACAACCAAAGGATGATGTAGTTGTTAGGCCTGAAAACATGCGTTGCACTCTTTTTCCGTTGAACTGGTGTTGTCCCAAATGGGTTTTCCGGCATGGTTTTTAATGAGGAAACAGAGGATCGTGCTAACTTAGAATCAAAGACTGGTCAGTGAACCAGAGTCGATGGTCACGTCAACAGTATCCGAGCCCTCTCGACAATCGACCTAAAATACTGGGGGCCATCAACCTCGGGTAATGATTTTTAGCAAGGAATGCTCGAGTAGTCTAGGCTCGGTGGATAGGATTTATTGTAAGGGCCAAACGGTCAAATGAAATGTGCCTGCATAGACCACCTAAGCCATAACACGAAGCTTGTACACACTTACAATTTTGTATATTACACACAGGAATGAAAGAAAGTTTCTACCTTACAGATACATATTTTGCCCCTTAAGACTATTACATTTTGTTTCTTGAGGATATTGAGCCCAAGGACAGCCTCTATCGGATCCAATAGATCACCCCTACTCGGGGAATATCGTCCAAGACAAACTCGGACAGCTCGGGCTATTGAATCCCGAAGGCACAAAAGCCTATTAGGTAGTGTCTAAACTTAAAAGGCTATGGCTACTCCGACTCGGGGACTGCCATCCAAGACAAGCTCGGACGGCTCGGGCTATCGAAGCCCGGAGGTACAAATCCTATTAGGTAGTTCCTGAACTTAAAAGGCCACGGCCACCCTAGAAATAGCCCAGCGACGTCTGAAGCCCGTAATCAACACATAAGGCATTCAAAATTCCAAACCGGTTCAGAGGTTACCCTCGGCAAAATTACAGTCTAAAAATATCTAAACAAGCAATTTGAGGAAAGCTTCTGGTCATACCGAGCCCCCACAAGTTTCAAACAAAATTCACATCGAGAACAAGTGTTGTTCGAACCTCCGAACAAAGACTTATTACTACATTTTTATTCCGTGCTAAGGCATTTGAAATATTTGCAATTATAAAGAGGATGCCAAAATTAATAGACTAAAAAATTACCGAAAAGGAAAAACAAGCCTTATACACATTCCAAAAAAATCTTTACAAAGGACAACGGAAATGGCCTCAACAAAATAAGTGTATGAAATACAAAAACAAAGAAAAATCCCTAAGGCACTTAAGCATAATCTTCACCAGAACCCGCCTCGTCACCGGAACCATCAGGGTCTTCCCCATCCTTGGGTTCGCCGGAGCCCTCAGAGCCTTCCTCACCCTCAGGGTCAGCCAGCTTCTTGGCCTCGGCCTCAAGCTTTTTCGCATCTTCGATTTTGAACGACAGGTCAAAACCTCGGGTATGGACCTCCACAAAAGTCTCCCTTCGAGACAACCGCTTCACATACTCAACACTAACTTTCAGGCGGGCCTCGGACGCCTCAACATCAGCCCTATACTGGGCCACCATCTCTTCAGCATCAGCCCTAGTTACTTCCGACACGAACCTCGCTATTTCGAGTTCCATGCCAAGGGCATACCATTCAGTAATAGTCGAGCCCAGTTGATACTGGAGGTCTTCATTTTGTCGAGCCCGTGCTTTGTCTTTCTTTTTTGCCACTCGGAGTTGGACCTTTGCCGATGCCAGCTGCTCCCGGGCGGTCTCCTTCTCCGAAGACAGTCGGTCCATTTTTCCTTTCCACTATTCGGCCATGGCCTTGACCTCGTTCATCTCGGTTCGGAGTTGGTTGATCCTATCAACCTTTTGATGGACCTGCGAGGTTTGGTCGTTAGTCGCCATGGCTAACTCATCATCGCTAACTTAAAAAATCTTTACTTGGTCCAGCAGGTCGGCATACTCCTTCTGAGTCATATCCAACTCGGCCCGAAGGCTCTTGACAGCTTCTTCGTGTTGCCTGCTGAGAAGCTTATACGTATCCCTCTTCTCGGCGAGCTCCCTAACCTCGGCCTCGAGTTGGTTTGCCTCAGCCTAGTACTTGAGAAAACTTTCATGGTGAAGTACCGAAGCCTGCAAAAAGATAAAAGAGAGAAGACATGATGGACATTAAAAACTAAGTCAGAATACGAAAGAACGTGATGACACCTTACCCGGTTCAGCGCCTGCTGCACTTCATTGCACAAATACGGCACGCCCACCTCATTCATTTTCGTCTAATCTTCTTTGGTTACCAGGCACCGAAGATAGCTCGTTACTCCAACGGGGGCGATAAGAACTCGGGAATCCTCCGGGACGGTGATGATTATTAACCGCTTACGGCCGGGATCCGTACTCGGGGCGGGAAACTAGTTGATCAAATTTGGGCACGAATTCATCCCACCGGTCTCTGAAGACGGCTGCTTCCTCGTCACCTCTAGGTCGCCCAGCCCAGTAAAGTCTTCCAAAGTGACCGAGTCTACTCCCTCAAAAAATGAATGAAGGGGATCGTCCGCACCATGAGACCTCCTTCACAATTCGAGCCTCTTCAAGCATGAACTCGGTGTAATAAGGCGACCCTGAAATATCTATTACATCGGGTTCCTCCTTCGGGTCATGGCCGGCATCCCGGGAAGACTCGGCCTTATTCTCCTCGTCGACCTCCCTAATTTGAGAGAGATTGGCCTCATGAATCTCCTGTTCAACAGCCACCCGCTCTTCGGGGGAGTTAGGTTTATGAGACACAAGAATGCCATCCTCCTCGGGCTCATCCCTGAGCCGATAAAGCGAGTTCGAGTCGGGTGCTCGATTAGCCAGAACTATCCTTTGGCTTACAGGC
The DNA here is from genome assembly GCA_000715115.1 of Nicotiana otophora. Lineage (NCBI taxonomy): Eukaryota > Viridiplantae > Streptophyta > Magnoliopsida > Solanales > Solanaceae > Nicotiana > Nicotiana otophora. The sequence continues at coordinate 22,075 of AWOL01S0134759.1, forward strand.
CAACCTTCTCCTTGGCTTCTTCTTCTCCAAGCTCGGGGAACTCGGATCCCTCCTTTTCTTCTCTTCTGCTGCAGCCCCGAGCTGCCCCGAAGTGGAGGGATCGATGAACAGGTCTTCGCCCCTTACTAAAGGCCTAAGCTCAATGGTCTTAGGCAAGCCTGCAAGAAGAAAAGAAAGAACATGAGAATGTGATGCTAAAAAGGGAGTTTAATGTTACTTATCCGGGAAAGAGATTTTACCGTGAGAATGGGCCTCCCAATGGCACTTTAAGAGATCACGCCATGAGCACTCAAAATAAGGCATCTGCGCGCAAATGTCATCGATCTACTCCTTGAGTCAAGGAATGGCGTTTGGAACTCGAGCGAGAGATGCACCACCACAAATACCGATGAAGAAAAGGGAGATAAAATGTAAAATCGACATTTAAAAGAAATTTATGCTTATGTGATGCATCCACTTCTCAGGGAATGGCCTAAACTCGGCAGGGATATAGCCTGCGGTCCTCACCCGGAAAAAGCATCCCTACCAGCCCTGATCCCGATCCTCGTCAATGCTTGAAAATGGGGATTTGCTAGCCCGACGTACGAGCTTTATCAATCCCTCTAGAAGATTTGGGGACTGTACAAGCGGAGTAGATGATCAATGGTGAACAAGCAGGAGTCGATTTTGTTCACGAAGAATCGGAGGAGGATTGCGATCCTCCACAGCGATGGGTGGATCTAACCGAGGCATACTTGATACCTTCTACAGAAGTCCGGAATAACCAGTTCCATTGGGCCCAGTGTTAAGGGGTAAGTATAAACACTCAGATACCCCTCCACATGAGTAGTGATGGAGTCATCAGGCTCGGAGATCACTATTTCCTTATCCGTGCAGCCGCAGTCCTTCCAAACTGTAGGAAGGACATCTTCGGTGATGGAGCAAATATACCTTGATACTGCCTCACACCGGCCTTGCACCGACAAGGGCTTTTCGACCTTAAAATCATTCGTGATCGAGCACCCCCTGGGGACGAACATTTTCAAGGGAGGCTCGGGAGTCGGTTAATTGGTAGCCATGCCTGGAGTGGTTCTCTCGAGGATGACCACATTGGGAGTGGTCTCCTCGACTTCGATGGTCGGCTGTGAAGAAGAAGAAGCAACTTTTTGGGGAACGGTTTTGGAAGTTTTCACCATTGTTTTCTGGAAAAAGCTTGAAGAATATGAAAAAAGGTTGGGAGATGAAAGGTAAAAGCTTTGCTGAGAAAATCAAGTGTGTTGGTTTGGATAGAAAATAAATGAAATCTTGCAATTTGCTGAGAAATCTTGAAGAACGGAGGTAAAAATGTTGGAGTATGAAGAAGGGCAGTGTTATCTTGAAGATTCGAAGGTAGAATATTGGTCAAAAGGTAAACAAATGAACGAAGGAGGGGAGTATCTATAGAGGCTTCACGCCGTTTCGCGTCCAGGGATGGTCTGCCGATGGCCGAGTTTGAAGTCATTGTGACGTGACAGACGAGACGTTTCAGATTCTTTGTCGTTTCTGTCATGGCGTATTAAAGAAGGAATCGAAGTGCTTATGTCGTTTCTCGTCATTTCCGTAAACTTACTCTTCGAAAAATGAGGGGACTATCTGTATACGGGTGAAACCGATCCCATGGGATGCCTCATTTTTCGATGAAGCGAATGGAGCAAGAAACGCAAAGGCACGAAATCGGAATCGAGGCAAAGGGCCCCATGATCTGGGGTCCGGGCAAAACACCGGCCCTCGAGAGTATGGGGCCATGACCCCTAGGTCCGGTTCGAACCCCAAAAGCCTCGGAGAGCATTACCAGATAGTCGAGCATGACCAACAAAAGGCCGTGATATCCGCGACCAGCCGGATATCACGGCGTAGATCTCAGCACGTATCGGCAGAGTACCGTGATTAGTTAAACAGAAGATTTTTACCTTTTATGGAATTGTACTTAGGGTAAAACTCCCCTACTATATAAATGGGGGGTCTGATTATTCATTAGGGAGGCTGTAATATGCATATCAAGGAAATATACTCTTATTTACTCTGTTCTTCAAAGTCCTTACTATTGTTCATCGGTGCTTCATTATTGTGAGTCCGGGATCGAGGGTAGGCATTTTATTAAGGCTGTTATTCAATCCGGAATCACCCTCCCCACACACGTGGTTTGACAATCTATTACATATTTTATCTGTTTAATCTAACGCGATTTATCATTTGTATTGAATTAATCCGCGTATCCTTATAACCACATATAAATTCAATTGTTATCTGCTTTTTAAGGTAAACAGAATGACTATTATACACATAAAACAACATTTGGCGTTTAAATTATTTTTGGTTGTTATACATAAAAAGTATCCAAAAATCAATTAGTTTTTCCTTTTTTAATGTTACATATTAAAGATTAAAATATTATTCAAATTTAAAATCTCAAAAGATATGCATATGTCACTAGCTAAATATTGAAGAAAGCAAATACATTATTAATAAATTCATAACTAAATGTATAAAGATTTAAACTTTAAGTCAGACAATTTAAAGCTATCTAGAAAAATAAATTCTTTCAAGATTGATGGAAGAACTTTGTAATTGTAGCTTGTTTCATATATTTTATTCTCTTACTAGCGATATAACGCTTAAATTAGCGAAGATTCATGTCCAAATTTTGAGCAAAAAGGTATCCAATAGCTTTCCTTTGAAGACAATCTAAGAACTTAACAGTTAAATTTTCCATCTAAATATTTTTTTGGAATTTGTCCAACAGAAAAGATATCATGTGCAAATCTTCAAATCTTATATCTTATGCAAAATAGAAACTTTGTTTAATGGAAAAGATTGTGTGCATATTTTTAGAGTTATTTTTGGCTATATTAAAGATTCTATAAGGCTGTTATAAAAGGGTAATTTTACAAAGAGCGCTCTATTATAAATATGGTTGTTGCTGTTATAGATAAAAAGTTATTATAGAAAGGTAAAATATAACTTAAAAAATTGGTTCTGAAAAAAACTTAGCTTTTATAGTGAATGTATGTTATATAAGGATGTTATTTTAGAGAAGATTGACTGTATAAGGTATTTGGCCAAAAGAGAGAAGAGCTTTTGAGCAGCAGTAGAAACAATTTTCTGCTTTTGGGAATAAACTACAAATTCTAGCTTCTTCTAAGAAGTAGAAGTGGAAGCAGAAGCAGAAAATTAATTTTTTTCAATACAAAATATCCTTACCATTAAATTATATTTCCTAAAATTCATTATTAATTTAACCTTCACTTTTGTTATCTCTACCCATCCTTGTCTTCTCTTTTTTATTTTTATCTTATTTTTATTCTTCTTCTCTTATTCTTATTTGGAATGATTTCTCTACTATAATTAAATCTCTTCATTTCTCTTCCGCCATTTCTTTTTTTCTTCGTTTCCTATTACTCTCTGAAATAACAAGGCTAATCACTAGATTCAAGCACTTTCTCCATAAGGTATAATTTTTGTTTTGCTTTATATTATACCAATATTATATGATCTTGAGTTTATAGTTTTTCTTTTTGGCGTGCATGTATATAATATAGTTGACATAATGTAATACTACCTAGTTTGTTTTTTTCTCAAGAATTGATTGTATTGTTTATACATGTAACTTGTAAGAACATATGTTCCTATCAGTATTATTGCTTTTATATACTTATATTTAATATTGATTAAAATCTTTAATATATTACTTTGCGTTTTGTACTTTAATCATATAAAAATAAAAAATAAATTAAATTCTTTAGAATAAATATTTAAAATTTCTGTTTTAATAACACTAATTGTAAACTTACTGTTTACTGTTCTTTATCATAATTTGACACTCAAAAATACTTTATGAAAAGATTAGTCAAACACAATTTTCTTATCAAATATCGTAAAAAGTACTTCTCAAACGAATTGGTCAAACACAAACTGTTTATTTTCAAAAGTACTTTTTTGAAAAACATTTTTGAACAAAAGTATTTTTTAAAATAAATAGTTTTTGACAGCTTGACTAAACGGATTCTTAATCTAATAATCAATTATATTAAGCAACCTTAAGGGTATATTATGCATTTAAAGAGTTATTTAATGTATTGCAGTTCAATATTATATTCCTATTAATGGGTAATGGTTTTTAAAATTCTACAATTGATCATGAATTCTTATAATGGGTTTTACAGTTTTTCTCTAATACTCCCTCCGCAAGTTTACTTATCCACTATATTAAAAATAAATGTTTATTTTCGAAAATCAATAGATAATTTACCATTTTATACCTATTTTAGCTTTCGTATTAAGCACTATTTATTTTCAATTCATTTTTAACGTATAATAAACAATATGGGTGATATTGTAAATTTACCATATTATATATTGTTTATTAAAGTGTGTGCCAAGTCAGTAAACTTGAACGGAGAGAGTATTTGAATTTTATTAAACATGATTAGGAATGCATTTTATGAAAATAACACATATTATGATTTATTAATTCTTGTGCCAAATGATTCTTCCTAACCAGAAAATAAAAGGGATTTATAATTAGTTGCATGAATATTGAGAAAATGGAACACTTGGCTGCGATAAGTACATTTTTATCCAACTGGAAACAGATTTTAGCCTTAATAAATATCGGGAACGAAGCATTATTTTGCAATATATAATATACGAAGATACAGATATTAATTGAATCAATGCATAATTAAACCGTGTTTTGGAAATAGCAGTCAGCTTATTAATGAGATTGCTTCACTAGGCACGTGATACTGTTGAGTTTTCCCCTTCAATCAAGACTAGATTCGTACTTTCTTAATCACAAAATTAGGGAATGAGACTACTTTAATTAATGTTCAGAACTTATTTTTGTCTTCATCTGCTAAGAAACCGGTCTTCATTGGATACCCATAATCGAAATCTAACACAGCAAAAGATCCGACAGAGAAAATAAAAAACAATTAGAGAGCAATCCAGAACATTATTTGACTCCATTAATCAGGGTTATGGTTAAGAGCTCAACTGCTATATTAGTTGGAGTTGACCCAGTTTAATTTTTGAGAAAACTCATATCTCCGACACACAAGGCATGACGCAATGGGAAGTAAGTAATTGGGCGTGTGAACAAAGTTACTCACGAAAAGCAAAAGAAAAAAAAAAAGCTACCTAAGGAGTTAAATACTCCTAATGATACGATGCATTTTGAAAATATCATACTATATTAAAAGTATATTTAAATTGTTTTAGTCTAACAATCTCGTTTGATCGATCATTCCGCCGGCTTCTGACATTCACACTACTGATTGATTGCCCCTCGATCGGGATGTAATAGCAGATAGGTTAGTCTTAATAGATAGGCGTTACAGAATTTAAAGTGTCATCTTTGGAGAATCTATCTTTTACGTTTTCTTGTTTCATTTAATATGAAAGGTTGAGAAATTTATTAATTACAAAGAAAATAGTATCGAAATTATACCTTTGTTAATTTTGCACGGACAAACATACTATCACTTTAAAGTATGAGGTAACAATTATGATTAACTATTTACTCTCTCTGTTTATTTTTATTTGTTCATTAGGACTTTGCACACCCCTCAAAAAATAATAAATAAAGTGCATAATTTAGCATAATACCCATTAGTTGCGGCTCCATCTAATATGTGGCCTAAAACCAAAACTTAAAAGAGGCCCTAAACCTTTTTAGCAAAATTTTTATATATATATTATTTGATGTTTATCCTTATAGTTTCCTAAAATGGAAGAAAGTTTATTATATTTGGATAATCAACTTTTTTAATTAACAATATGGCATTCTCATGATACATTATTAATCTTAAGTTATATCTTATTGTTTTTAGTTTACAACCTTTTTTCAACTGACGGAACTGTTAGAGAAAATATTAAAATTATTTTTTATATAAGCAATAGAAACATTTAAAAAAATATTAGAGTATTATCTTTTACTTGTACAATTTTCATCTCACTTATAATACCAAAAATTGGTAAAACCATCAGTTTCATAGATCATTAAGCTTTAAAAGATATTCAAGGTTAATAGTTTGTTTGGTCAACCTTCTCCAAGTGAAAAAAAGTTTCCCCCCACACCAAAAGTATATTTTTAAGAAATTGAGGTGTTTGGCCAAGCTTTTAGGAAGAAACAGGCTATAAGGCAGCATATTTTCTAATCTAATCATTTAATAATCGAATATTAAATTAGCTTGAGCTTGAAAATATTTAAAAAGACATTCAAAGATTTGAAAAAAATCTTACAACGCTGAAGTTATAAACAAGAATGATTTGTTAGATATGGATTTTAATGAGACAATAACTTAATTCTACTTGTAGAAAATGAATTCCAAAGAAGGATGTCATGAGAATAGGAAAGATTCTAGCAGAAGATCTGAAAGTAAAAATCAAGGANAAAACATCATACTATATTAAAAACATATTTAAATTATTTCAGTCTAACAACCTGGTTTGACCGATCATTCCGCCGGCTTGTGGCATTCACACTACTGATTGATTGCCCCTCGATCGGGATGTAATAGCAGATAGGTTAGTCTTAATAGATAGGCGTTACAGAATTTAAAGTGTCATCTTTGGAGAATCTATCTTTTACGTTTTCTTGTTTCATTTAATATGAAAGGTTGAGAAATTTATTAATTACAAAGAAAATAGTATCGAAATTATACCTTTGTTAATTTTGCACGGACAAACATACTATCACTTTAAAGTATGAGATAACAATTATGATTAACTATTTACTCTTTCTGTTTATTTTTGTTTGTCCATTATGGACTTTGCACACCCCTCAAGAAATAATAAATAAAGTGCATAATTTAGCATAATACCCATTAGTTGCGGCTCCATCTAATATGTGGCCTAAAACCAAAACTTAAAAGAGGCCCTAAACCTTTTTAGCTAAATTTTTATATATATATTATTTGATGTTTATCCTTATAGTTTCCTAAAATGCAAGAAAGTTTATTATATTTGGATAATTAACTTTTTTAATTAACAATATGGCATTCTCATGATACATTATTAATCTTAAGTTATATCTTATTGTTTTTAGTTTACAAACCTTTTTCAACTGACGGAACTGTTAGAGAAAATATTAAAATTATTTTATATATAAGCAATAGAAACATTTTAAAAAAATTTAGAGTATTATCTTTTACTTGTACAATTTTCATCTCACTTATAATACCAAAAATTGGTAGAACCATCAGTTTCATAGATCATTATGCTTTAAAAGATATTCAAGGTTAATAGTTTGTTTGGTCAACCTTCTCCAAGTGAAAAAAAGTTTCCCCCCACACCAAAAGTATATTTTTAAGAAATTGAGGTGTTTGGCCAAGCTTTTAGGAAGAAATAGGCTATAAGGCACCATATTTTCTAATCTAATCATTTAATAATCGAATATTAAATTAGCTTGAGCTTGAAAATATTTAAAAAGACATTCAAAGATTTGAAAACAATCTTACAACGCTGAAGTTATAAACAAGAATGATTTATTAGATATGAATTTTAATGAGACAATAACTTAATTCTACTTGTAGAAAATGAATTTCAAAGAAGGATGTCATGAGAATAGGAAAGATTCTAGCAGAAGATCTGAAAGTAAAAATCAAGGAGGCAAACATGCAAGTCAAGATCCAAAGACAAGAATCAAGGAGTAAAATTGATGGACCGCGCGTTCTATGGAAACTGGATATTCGAATCAACCATTTACGGAAGGCATCAATCAATCAGCATAATGTCACGATCCCAATTTTTCTCTGTAGGATGTCATGACGACACCTAGTCTCTAAGACTAGGTAAGCCTAAACAACATGCGAAAACAATAAATAAAAGTTTAGAATTTCAAAACTCCAATAATAACGTAAATAAAACTATAAACCCAATATGTACAGTTCCCAAAACCCGGTGAGGTATAAGTCACAAGCTCTAGATACACTACCGAATAATCCTATACATTAATGTCTATAAAAATATAAAGAAACAAGGAAAAACAGGGTAGAAGGGGACTCCGAGGCCTGCGGACGCGGGCAGGTGTACCTTGAAGTCTCCAAGCGAAGCAACTCAGTGCGCTAATATCGGGACTGATAAGATGTACCTGGATCTGTACAAAACATGTGCAGAAGCGTAGTATGACTACACCACAACGGTACCCAGTAAGTACCAAATCTAACCTCGGTAGAGTAGTGATGAGGTAAAGTCAAGGCCCTACAAGGGATAATAAGAAACAAGGCAGAAGATATAATGATATAATGATAATTACAAGGAAGTGAAACAATAAAGAATTTACGGAAAGATAACAACACGGAATCAAGGCAGCTAATACGACACGAAAGAAAAACAAGGATTTTACATGTTAAGAAAAACAACAACCAAACAAAATACATTAAATAGAGAAAGATCAGCAAGGGCACTCCCGAGGTACCGCCTCGTAGCCCCCAAATCATAAAAGTAAATCATAGTCTTTCCTTATATGACAGTGGGGGCCTTTACTTTTAGTTTTAAAAATTATTTTTTCTGAAATAGCACCCTGTGTTTTATCCTACCTTATCATACCGCATGGCTTCTAGTAGTTCCTCTACTAGCCACGCGTATCAACCTCATCTTATCTCACCGCATGCATTTTAACACCCAGACTTTATACCACCGCATGCGTATCAATAGTAACAACGACACGACAGAAATCTTGTGCAAATAGTAACAATAGCACGACAGAAACATCGTACAAACAACCAAACAATCCTCCCAACAATAACACAAATGCCAAAATATAACAACTCAATAAAATGATATTTCACAACTTACACTTTGCCTCAATAAAAACCACGGCCTTTGCAACTCAACACCAAACTCAACAACAAGATATTTCAAGGAGAGCGAGTTTCAAGTAAAGAATCTCACAGTTAAACAATGAATACGGAAATCAGAAAGCAAGTAATTTAACTAAACAGGTAGTAGAAGTTGCAAATAAGAGATAAGACAAGTAGACATGTAAAATTAGACTAAATGGGGTGACTATAAAGCATGAAAAGAAAACTACGTAGCTAAAATCGGAATCTCAATATTTAGCACGTGTACGTACTCGTCACCTTGCGTACATAGTCTCCACATATTACAATTATCACTATAATACCAATTCCTAAGTGAAATTTCCCCCACACAAGGTTATACAAGTCATTTACCTCAAACCATGCCAAAATCAATCAACTAGAAGGCCTTTCCCTCGATTTTTCAACTCCGAACGGCTCGAATCTAGCCAAGACAATTTCATACTATAAATATAACCATAGGAAACTAATTTAAATATTGAAATTATGATCTTAGCAAAGTATTAAAAAACTCGCCCCAAACAAATTGACCCAAGCCGCATCTCGGAACCCGACCAAAATTATAAAAACAGAATACCCATTTGATATCGAGTCCAACTATACAAGAATTATTCAAATCCGGCCTCATTTCGCCTTTTAAAACTCAAAATTTTAGTCTAAGAACTTTCACACTTTTTTCCCAATTTTCCAATCCAAATCCCTAATTACATGATAAAATCATTGATAGATTAGTGAAATTTAATCAAAATCGAGTTAAGAACTCTTACCCCCAAAATCCCTCTGAAAATCCCTCGAAAGTTCGCCTCAAACCGAGCTCTCTAAGTCCAAATTGTGGAATATGAAATAAGCCCTCGATTTTTGAACTTAAGTCTGCTAGCTAGCAATTCCTTCTTTGTGAACGCGGAAATTGCCTCGCATTCGCGAAGCACAAAATGCTACTGCCCAATTTTCCTCTTACGTGAACACGAGGACCCACTCGTAAACGCGATGACCAAATGATCCCAGGCTTTGCGAACGCGAAGCCTTACTCGCGAACGCAAAGACCAACACGTGAGGTTACCCCAACCTGCATCTCTTCTTCGCGAACGCGTGGCCATCTTCGCCAACGCGAAGAACAAATATCACTTACCTCCTAGGTACCCTTCACGAACGCGAGACCTCTCTCGTGAACGCGATTAAGTAAACCAGAAATCTGCAAATTCAGCAGCTTCAGCAATTCTTCAAGGTTCTGAAAAGCGCCGAACATGGTCCGAACCACACTCGAGGCCCCCGGAACCTCAATCAAATGTACCAACAAATCCTAAAACATCATACGAACATGCTTGAAGTGTCAAATCACATCAAACAATAATAGAATCATGAATCGCGCATCGCTTCAATCCTAAGAACTTATGAACTTCCAAATTTCGAAACCAACGCTGATTCATACCAAAACAACTTCGATTAACCCCAAATTTTGCACACAAGTGATAATTGACATTACAGACCTTTTTCAACTTTCGGAATTAAAATCCGACCCTAATATCAAAAAGTCCACTCCCGGTCAAACTTTTCAACAATCTTCGAACTTTCCAACTTTCGCCAATTTACGCTGAAATGACCTACGGACCTCCAAATCAACATCCGGACATGCTCGTAAGACCAAAATCACCCTATGGAGCTATTGGAACCATCAAAACTTTATTCCGGAGTCGTCGTTCCACAAGTCAACCTACGGTCAACTCCTACGACATAAACTTCTAACTTAGGGACTATGTGTCCCGTATCACTCCGAAACTCTACCGAAACCAAAACAAACACCCTGGAGAGTCATGTAACTACAATATAATACAAAGGAGGCAATAAATAGAGGATCAAAGCTAATACACTCAAAACTATCGGCCGAGTCATTACATCCTCCCCCTCTTAAAACAAACGTTCGTCCTCGAACGAGTATAGATACATACCTGAAGTGGCGAAGAGATGAGGATAACGGCTACAAATATCATGCTCGGTCTCCCAAATCGCCTCCTCGACTGGCTGACCCCTCCAGTGAACCTTCACTAAAGCAATGTTCTTCGACCTTAACTTTCGAACCTGCCTGTCCAAAATGGTCGCCGGCTCCTCAACATAAGACAAATCCTTGTCCAACTGGACTGAGTTGAAGTCCAACACATGAGATGGATCACCGTGATACTTCCGGAGCATTGAAACATGGAATACTGGATGAACTGCAGCTAGACTGGGTGGTAGTGCAAGTCTGTAGGCCACCTCTCCAACCCTCTCAAGAATCTCAAAAGGTCCGATATACCTAGGGCTCAACTTGCCCTTCTTCCCGAACTTCATAACACCCTTCATGGGCGAAACCCGGAGCAAAACCCACTC